>JASGXE010015044.1:0-42041 GCA_030068105.1 Sinentomon sp. SZTP_YWyxl
TTTGATTTTTGAGAGCTTTGCTTTACAGGGTAAACAGATGAGAAAACATTTAGTGAGCTTCCAAAAATGGCCGACAAACATCCAAAATGGAACAATGGGGCTGGCGGAGGGACACCTTGCAGCAGGCACCCAAAAGGATTCTGGACACTCAGATGTGGGCCCAATCTTGGAAACGACGGGTCAGAGCGCATTCTGTCTCTCTAATTTTTTTATTTCGACGGGTGGACGGAACATGCCCCATCAATTTATGCCCCACCTTTTAGAATCACCCTGATGTCGGTGTCGATTCCAGATTTTTCTGCGAAATTCCAGGCACTGGGCCTTTGGGTCTTAGCTCATTAAGGCCTAATTACTGACACCTTTTGTTTAAGTTAGAGTTTATGCATTATTTTTTCCTTCTTTTTTGTGATGATGAGTTGTTGCGAATGATTTTATCTCCTCCAGGGACGTCATTCCAGGTTTTATCGGGGGAGGGGAGCAATCCTCGTGGAATGAGCTCGGAACCGATCGGTCGGGGGTCCGCCCGCCAACAATTGTGGTCTTGGGCTGAGCCCCAGCGTGGTTCCAAAGGCAGAGCCCTTGGCGGGGGGTCTGTGGGCGGAGTCCCCCAGAAGTTGAAGAAATTTTGGGTTAATTTTGAGTGCAACTTTCGTGTTCCTGCCATGGAAGTAATAAAGAAACCACAGACTGTTATTTTATTAAACTTCTTTGGTTCCTGCGGTCAAATTTCACATTAGGTCGAGCCACCAACACACACCAGGGGGAATGCGAGACAAGCCGCTTGGTGCAGTGCTTTCCCCCTAAAATGAGGTCCCTGTGGCACCGGTCGATGTGTTTATTCCTGTTGTTCTTCAACCAAGGGTGGGACCCCGACCGAGATAGTTCCAGTTCCACTGCGCTCTGTTCTGTTCTCCTGTGTTGCACTGAGACTGAGGTTCAGCACTTGCCAGTTGCCCTGCGGCTTTACTTTACGAGTAAAAACCTATATGACCCTCTTTGCTTCAGCTTTTGCAGAATGTTCTGCAGGGGAAGAGGGTGGGGTTCATCCTGTGGGAAAGGACGGCTCCAGCCTCAACCCCAACCAACCTCTCGCAGACGGGGAGTGACACACTTGTCTTTTTCGAAAGCTTCCCGCTAACCGTTTTTAGAAATATCATTATTGCCAAATTTAATCTGCAATTTGACAGAAAACTTTCCAAAACTTTCTCAAGCAGCGTTCTAGTCGCAGAGTTGGATGGGGTGTGGGTTCCTACCCTACCCTTCGGCGGCATCTTCGAAAGACTGGGCTGCCTTTGAAGATGCTGGCTTATTCGAAAAAGGATATGAAGAAGATCTCGTAATGTGGGAAGGGAAGGAGATACACGTATAGTTCCCCTGCCCCCGATCGGATGGAAGGGTGTAGTTTCCCTCCCCCCGGGTACTTCAGTGCTTGGTTTCTGGATCTTTCAAATCAATTTATCATTTTCTGTCTGCTGGATTCGAGGGCAGGGCAGAATTATCAGCATCAGGATCAGCAGCATAAGCGGAAGCATACAGACAGGATAAAAATACTCCTTCTTCGATGACATGTTTAATGTTGCGTGTGGAATGAGGACGATGTGATGATGCAACCTGCCATCATTACCTCCTTGCACTTTTTTATCTCCTTTTTAGCCAGCTCAGCTTAGCTCTTGCAATAAAATTTCCTCTGGATAAAAGTGGTCCAGATCGTCTGCCTGGCTGGCTGTGGCCTATTTAGCCTTGGTTTTTGTTTTCAGGAAGACCGAGAAAAGGGAAATCAACCCTGCCCGGCCGCGATTTTACAAACCCTGCCGCGACTTTAGATGGCAGAGCGTTTTCTGCAGAGAATACTCCATTGGGGCCTTGAACTCGCAAGAAAAAACATTTTTTCTCACCAAAGCCATCTGAACCTGACCTAACCTTGTCCCCTCTCGCAGAAAACAATGTTCGCTTGCCGTTTAAAGTCGGGGCAAGGTTTGTAAACTGGAGTCCTGGCCTCGGTCGAGGTGGTCTGCATCCAAATTCAGAACACCTGACCCCACTGACCCCACCCTGGTTATGCTTATAATTGAATAACCATGACCCCACCTACGTTTTTGCTTTTTGCTTTACACAGCATTTTAATTCCTTCTCTCTCTCTCTCTCTCCGACGCGTGGTGCAGGTTGAGACCATTGGCGATGCGTACATGGTGGTCAGTGGATTACCCGTTCGAAATGGAAATCAGCATGCAACAGAAATCGCAAAGATGTCACTTCTGATCAAAGAATCTGTTTCTCATTTTATCATCCGACATCGGCCAAATCACCAGATCAAACTACGAATTGGAATGCACTCAGGTTGGTGTGTTGGTGGTTGGTGATTGCTGACTCTCAGGTACGTTACGAATCGGGAGCAGGATGATATCCTTTACCAGATCAGCTAACTCGGCTTGTCTGGAAGCTTCCATCGGAATGTGAGCTACACAGACGGATAGTTTTTTGGATTTGATGGAGGACAATTTCACGACAATTGACTCAGCTGATGTCCATATCACCAAACCAACCCAGCCAGTAGTTACAGGACAAATAGTTTTGCTTACTGGAAGCCACTAAAACATATCCTTGTGATTAATTCCAACCATAATGATGAGCCTCCTTTTTTCTGAAAAGCAATGCCCAACAGTGAGTGATGGAAGCACTGCAAAAACCACCACCAAATTAGAAAGGAGCCATGATATGACGAGGAAAAGGTGCCCTGGTGCTAGTGACATTTGGGCACAACCTCCAAAATATTCCCATTGGTAAAAGTTAGATACAAAGTGGAAAGCCTATTGTTGGAACCATGTCTCTGTCTGTGGAGATTGGAGAACTAAGCTATCGGTTTGTTTGCATTGCAGCAGAAAAATGGGACGTGTCGGGACGTGAATGTTCTTGTCCTGTGAAATCGTAGGCAGCCCACTCGCAGGTGCACACTAAATGCAGGTGTGCCGTGCACCACTTGATAAGAAGAGTCTCCGTCTCACCTCATAACAAAAAGAGAGTCATCTCTTACCGCTCTTGTTGAAACACTTTAAGGAAAATCTTTCGTCAGTCCAGCATTTCACCTGCACACCTGTCAATTGGCAAAAGGACCCAATTATTTACTACAAACAACAATTTCCAGTAGAAGCAAAGGACAGCTGGACTCAACTTCATTGGAGTTGAGTTGAATTGAAAAGCCCATGAAAAACGACAGGTCGACGGGATTCATCAAGTTCAAACTTCAATTTTTTCGTTGAAAATGCACAATTTGACACAATGGCAGTTTCTTCATCCGTGGGTGTGGAAAAGGTCGCTAAAAGTGGAGTTCGCCTTCTGATACAGGCCTTTAACCAAACAGGTATCCGGCATCCGTCAATAGCAATCAATTCCAAGCGTCACCAGACAAACCATTTTCTGTCTCTTTTTCCCCGCAGGTCCATGTGTTGCCGGTGTGGTTGGTCTGAAGATGCCACGATATTGTCTGTTTGGTGACACCGTAAACACTGCTTCCAGGATGGAATCACATGGTCTACGTGAGTGCATCTGGATTACACTACACACCTAGTTCTATTCTTCTCTTTCCTCAGAGTAACATGTCTCTTTATCACATGGTTCAGTTAGACATCTGATTGCCTTTCAACGACTAACAACTAAATTGAATTGTATAACTAGACTTCTCAAGTTTGAGCATTATTTGCTCAAAACAAAGAAAGCCTCTCGCACGCAACAGTTTTAACAATGGTCAACTTGCAAGGGTATGGCCCAACGCATTGATAACAAGGAAAGATTTATGCAGCTAACAAGCACTGTCATAGCAGGACAGAGAGAAACAAAAACAAATCTAAAGTTGCAGAAGCAACACAAATAATGGAGTAACCTGACATTCCAAAAAAGCTTTGGCTCTGAGGGAGATCAAGCTTTTGCAATTAACTTATCATGTGGAGAATATTCATTTGAAAAGTTCTCACACTGAAATATTCACCAGAACCTTTTAACTTTTTTGTCGAGATAGTTGCAGTCATTTACAGTCCCAATAACAAAACGGAACTTCCCTAGAACCTTCCTAGCATGACTGAAGCCTATATTTAAAAAATGATCATGCCTCGCCCGGCAGAAGAGAGGAAGCAGATTTTCTTCTTTCAAACTTGACCATCCACCAATGTGTGCAGCCCTGGAAAAGGCTCACAATCCAGGCGAAGATCAAGAAAACCTTGTCATTTTGCCCCAAACCTTCATACCAACTCATAAACCTCCAGATCCTTTTCTCAACCATAAGAGAAAGCAGATGAGACCCTTCTATCAATGATGTCCCTTTGGAAAGGATTGCAAAAGGGAATCGAGGCATATCTAACTATCTCGTATTCAGACCGCTGGACTAAAACTGCGCAGAAAGAGGCTCTGGACTGAGTGACATTAATTCACAAGAACATTACTCGTGAAGTACCTACATCAGAGCAAACAGATACTGAGTCATTCGTAACTGGTGAGTCGGGGGAGGGAGGAGAGGTGGGTGGGGTGGGGGTTGAAGATAATGCCAACAACAGGTGAAAGGTGAAATCACATGGTGTGAATGGTGAAATAGCATACAATACCACAACTACAACAGCACCTTCCCTCCAGGACGATTGGATCATTTCACATTTATGAGCACCCATCAAATTCCTGCAAGTAGGGCTTGTATTTTTAATGTTTTACCATTTCCTTTTCCCCTTTGTTCTCCTGTTTGCAGCCGATCGCATTCACGTCAGTTCAGCAACCAGGGAGCTACTTCTGCACTCGTCTGAATTTGCATCATTCGACTTGGAATGCAGAGGAGAAATAGATATGAAAGTTAGTGGGGAAGGGAAATTATTATTTCAACCTCAACGTCACAACTTGGACGGACAACCATCACACATTCAAATGCAGCCAAATACCTCTTTTGCAAGTCGCTTATGATATGAGGACAAATTACCCTCCACATTTGCATTCTGTGCTGTGCCGTCCAACAGTTGGGCCAAAAGTTTCCACAAAAGATTGAGATTGACTGTTTAAAACATGATGACCTAAAAATGGCTATGCTTCAAAACGTGTCACCAACAGAGAGTAGAGTAAAAAATTGATAAATTTCTCTCGGCTCCGCTCGATTCGCTCTGCCGTGAAACAAGATTCCTCCACCCAACCTTACCACTCCACTTCTGCAATTTAATTTCATTCGGGAGTACCCTTCATCGTCAAATTGCTCCCATTGCTCCCTCTATTCAATACGAGTAAAGACACCTGTGTCTTCATAATTTATTTTCGCCTTTCTTTTCATATTCCCACTGAGTGTTTTACGAGCCAGCCACATCCACTGCACTTGTGTGACATCCGAACTTGGATGCACATTTAGCGTGAGATCAAGACACTCGTCAGTGAGTGACAAGAGAGGAGAGAGGAGACAAGCTGGAGGCCCATGTCATGCATCAATCCAAATCCTAGTCTACCCCTCTTTAATCATTTCATGCTTCAAATAGATCCCCCCTCACGTCAGACAATTTAATTGAAACAAAATAAAATGGAACCCAATGCTCGTATTCATTGCAGCTGAACCGGCATCCAGAGATTTACGGAGCTCTGGCCAGCCTTTGGCCACTTTTATCTGTGCTGGCATCTGAGTCAGTTGGTTTACCAGTGAGCAAACTAAGGGAAGAAAAAAGGGTGCAAAAAGGGCACAAATGCTCCTTGTCCCATCATTCGGTTGGTGTTGGCTCTTGGGAGCTGGTCCAAGTAGCTTTCGCTGTTAGTGTCTATCTTGCTGCTCCTTCTTTATGCACACGAATAAAAGTTATTTTTCACTGACGCACATTCAATTCCAAGTTACACACGCATGTACACGGTTAAAATCAAATTGGGAAACATTCTGAGTTGAAATGTACAAATGAAATAGGCAAATACACCATCCAATGCAAATATAGGTTCTTACGTCCATGTTGTTCTTTTGTTGACATTACTTTGCAGGGAAAAGGCAGAGTGGTAACATACTGGTTGAACGGAATGAAGAGACGACCCAGCTCAGATCAGCAGCAAATATTGTCTCTAAGCGGTGGAGAACAACAGCAACAGCACCAGCTGAGCCAGAAGCACCAAACGGAGCTACCAGCCACTCCACAAGTGGTCGGAGGAGAACAACCAGATACAATGACGATGGCGACATCAGAAGCAGAGGGAAGACAACACAGCAACAACAACAGATTAATACAGATAACCATAGCAGACGGAGACAGCAACATCAACATCAGCAGAGACAAGGACCAACATGGATCAACAACAGAAGCAAAGGCAGAGAGTGAAAACAACAAACAGAGACCAAAGACTAGCCACAACAAAACCATCTACAACATTCACCAGAATAGCAGCAGAAATAGTGAAATGAGCAGCAGCCAGTTGTAAGCAGAAGAGTAGATGCAAGAGAAGAGTAGCAGGAGAAGAACGGTGATGAGACACCGGAAGAACCACAGAGAACCAGCAGCAGATTGTGATTGGGCGTGAAGTGAGGCATGGACCGAAGTGAACCAAGGAGGTGGTCCAATTGAACTGAAGCTGCATATCTCATTAAACAAATCACAGTTGTTAAAAGTGCTGGGGAGCATGTTACACAACCGTTCGCTTACAGTAACCATGAAAAACTAAGACACTACGGCAATTATTAACGCATCTGAGATCTCGCTTGGCTACTTACTGACTTTCTTGTGTCTAGTTGCTACTTAGAAGGCGGCTAAGCGACCAAATGAACAACTCTTAACTCCTGTTATCCAACGGTGTGCCTCTCTCCGATTGACATCATCATCATTATCAAACTATGTAACCAACTTCGTAACATTAACAAGCTTCGTAACTTTGATATATGTGTTAGGTAACTCTTTTTGTCGTACGGCACGAGCAGATATGCTTGAGGGGAAGAACCGATGCACTCTTACAGGAGGACTCTTTCACGTGTTATCTAGCAACAAGAAGCAGAACGGTGAAAGTAAATGGCTGGATGCCATACACGTATAGCGAAGAAAGAGACACAAGAGATATTGTTTGTATTTTGACAAAATTTTATCCTCCCTGCGTACAACAAAACAAAATTTCTATTTGATACTCCTTGCGTAAGCGTGATAGATAACAATACTCTCACTATGTCGGACGTATGTATGCATAGCATTTTTTGTTCTTTCGAACATACATTTCAGACATTAATTTGTGATTTTCAGACGCTTTTCTTTCTCTTCTGCTTTTTTGATAAGGAAACAAATATTTTGTTTAACACCCAACCAGTTTGTCTGCTGTCCCAAATGCAAGTTGCTGGCTTTCTTTCTTTTCCGTGAATACCACCCAAACACCTACCTCATTCATTCTGAATAATCTTTTCTCTGCGTGTTCATGCGCATTTGGCTTTGAAATGTGAGAACGTTTATATCACTTTAAGTTTCGATGTATGGATGGCCTTGTGTGGGTTTGGAACAGTATTTTTGTCCTTGAACTGCGATGCACGCGACACGAAACCTTCTGATGATACAAAGCGTGCACCTTTGCTTTCGTTACAACTGTTGCATGCAGTGCGTTTTGTCGTTCTTACGCACATATCATCATCAGGTCAGTTAGGCCATTGGCTCAGGTACTTTTGCCACTGGCCCATTAGCCCTCACGTTCAACACAATGGAGGCAATTAAGTAGACGGATGTGTCTTTCAATGCAACAATGGAAAAGGAAAAAAGCGTTTAATCATGAGAATGGAATTTTCACGACTTACTGACTGAGTTGAACCTGAGGATGAGTTGCAATGGGGAATCGGGTCAAAAGTGTCTCAACCTGGCTGAGGTGAGTGAAGCAGAACTGTCAAGGCGATGAATGATTGAACGAGGTGCCGGTGTATTTGGTATGGTCTGGTTGGCAACATCACCCACACGAAGCATTTCTTATCTTGCTTTTTTTCTTTTTCTTTATTTTTGTTTTTTTTATCCGTAGTGAAAAACTGGCAAGAGGAGAGATTATGATCATTCTTTGTTTGTAATTCTTCACCTCTCAATGATGCATGAAGGATTTGTTTTATGGTAAAACTATGCCAGACCATACTCTGCCTGTACGCCTAATGAAAAAGCATGAGCAATTTTCCATTCAGGCCACACTGTGTACTCGTATATGCTGACATATTTTGCAGACCATTCTCCGTGTGGGGCCGTATGGCTGCCATTACAACACTGCTTGTGCAATTTTATTGTCTTCCTTCTTTGAACACTGGGGCAATTTCCAGAGGAGGGAAGGGGGTTTGACAAAAGCAAAGTGGACCGATTGGGATAACCGATGCAAAAAATACTGATATAAAGGATAGTTCAGTTTTGCTGCTCTGCTCTCTTGACAACAACAATGTCAAATTTAATGCTGACATCGTTTCAGAGAAGGACCCAGTTGCTTAGACTTAGAAGGGTGAGGTTAGTTATTGCCACATCTGCATTTCAGCTCCTTTCAGCACACAAGTACCACAAAGAAAAAGAGAACCTTCCAACTTTGTAAGAAGCTTTTCCATTTTACATCACATTGGCCCAGTAGGACGGAGCAAAATGCTGACAAAGTTAAAAAAGATCACATCATCCACAATGTGGCAGCTTTTCAGAAACAGCTGGTGTACCACAAATTTCTGAAATCTTCATGATTTCATTTCATTTGTTGTAACCCCCCCCCGCCCCCGCTTTTGTGTCCCCCAATCTAGTGTCAAGATGCAGAGGCAAGAAATAACAGAAATTGTTATGCTGCTGCAGTGTAAAAATCAATGCTAATAACACACTGTTCATTTTAATTAAATGCAGGGGAAGCTTCAATATCTGCAGCTTTTTGTTGAAAATTTTAATTTATCAAAATGTAAGCTTATTCGATTGGTTGAAGTCTTTATTTTTACACTGTTAATGTGAACCATTGATTGAGATTGATTTTATTGATTTTGATATGATGTTTTGTTTTAAGTTCTAGTCCTGTATGTGGCCACCCTTTTGCAGGTGAAGGTGTTGATTTTGAAAATGGGGGAGAGGGGAAGTGGTATCTAAATTGAACTAGCTGTTGGAAAGTTTTTGATGAGATTATTTTGGGGGGGGGGGGTAGGGGTCAAAAAATTAACTCCGGTATTTCTTAACCAATTTCATTCAAATCTGGTCACGGAATTTTTTTATTTCCAGATTCTTTAATCCTGCAAAAAATTGTCCCTTTTGGACGACAGATCCATTTTTATATTTTATCAAAATTCATGAAAAACAAATGCATTTCAGTCATTTGCAGTATTAGCTCATCGACACGTTTAGAAAGAGAAAAAAAACTTAACGCGAAGAAGTAAAAAATCAAAAATTCTGGCTCTGTCAGCCAAAAGAGCAGAATTTTTCATCGAGGATGCCAATTTTTACCTCTCTAGCTTGAAGGACTGCTGAGAAAAAACAGTTGAAAGTTTGAAAAATGTCAAAAGAGTGAAAGCAGTAAAATGCACCTTGAGGCTTGAATTTTGTGGATTTTTCAAGTAAATGAAAAATATTCCACCATACCAAAAAAGTGTCACAGGTTAATCACGATAGCTCCACAAGCAATTAAGCCACATTATTGGCAATTTCTTATTTCATTGGAATCAGCATGAATCGGACTATTTCGTGACATCTAAAAGCATTTTGTCCAAAAATCATGTATTTTTTAATTTTCTGACCCCTACCCCCCCCTGAGCTGTTGTTTCTTTTTGCTGTTTTTATGACTTGAATTGAGTGATGCAAATGGAATCTTTGGTATTATTTTGTTACCTCATTTTTTGGTATTGCAGCCTAATTCAGTACCTAAAAGAAACCTAATTTTCCTCAATTATTACGTATTGTCAAGACAAAGAGAAGTCCCACCCTAGAGACTGTTTTTCCTTTTTATTCATTTGTTTTATTATTGTCATTATCATTGTTATCATTGCTGTTGATCTCTTCTGTTTTTGTGATTGATTTACTCGTAAGTATTGCTGGAAATTGGCTTTTGTCTTTCTTTATGTCCATTCTACCTACCTACCTGCCTGCTTTATACATTTGCCAATGTTTAATGTGTTCTTTCTGTTGTTTTTCTATAATATTTGACGAGTGGTGGCTTTGGTTTGAGTGTACACTGTACTCACGCTCCCAGGTGACATTATTTAATCTCTCATGTCATATGTCTTATGAAACTGAGCACAACTTAAAAAAGGTAAGTTAACTTGCCCCCCCCCCACAGGCGAATTTTGACCCAAGTTCTTTCCAGTCCTCAATGTCCACTAATTCGTGCACCGAACATTAGAATATGTACATCCACCCATTTCCAGAGGTGGGTCGTTCAAGTTTGGGGGGTGGAGGTCCTCCACAACCTAGATTGGAGGTCCCACTCCTGGAAAGGGGCAGGTTGAAATTCGATCGTGGTGGGCTGGCCCCCTAAACTTGGGGGGAATGCCCCCGGAAGGGGGTGGGAGTACAAAATTAATTTTGGCTGTAAAAATTGAGCACTAAAACCGAGCAAAAATTTGGGTAAAAATTCGACCGCGGCTGGCCCCATAAACTTGGGGGGCACGTCCCCGGAAGGGGGTGGGCGTACCAATTCTCATTTTCGTTGTACAAATTTGTACAAATTGAGGAGGTACTAAATCTGGGCAAAATCTTGGTTCAAAATTCATCTGTCGGGGGGGGGGGTCAAGTTTACTTTCCTCAACTGAGAAGCTGACAGCACAGCCATCAGCGTGTGGGAGCATGTCAGCATTGCTAACGAGCAATGGAATGTCATTCGCTTTTAGGGGGACACATTTCGTAGAAAAAGTCAGTGATAAAATCTCACCAATTGAGTGTTTCCCTGGACACATGCAGACACGTTGTCATCATGAGGAAGTTCTCAATTCCCATTATTTCCTAACATTATTCTCTTAATTTGGAAAAAGGCATGGACAAACCAGGGGGGTGGGGGAAAGTAACATTTTTAGCCAGCCTTTTCTTAACAGATCATGTATGATCATAATCATCAGCTGGAAGAGTCTGCACTCCAACCAACCTACCTCTCTTTAATAGTGGAGGGAGATCAATGAGGAATTACCGCTAACTCTGGGTTGTGATGAGGCACATTTTCACCATTTTTACTTAAAAATGGCAAAAATTTACCACACAACCCACAATCAGAGTTAATTCCGCATTGATCTCATCAACTGTTGGAGGGAAGAGTTATTGATGAGTTGTTTTGTTTTCAAATGCATTTATATACCCACATTCGTCTATCTACTATTTTGTTGTTGATTCCATGAGTGAGCAAGTAATTTAAGCTGTGACTTAAAATTAAAATTATTTAAATAAAAACGAAAACAACAAGTCAAAAATATGGATGTTTTTTAATTTTTTGATAAAAGCGATGAGAAAATGGGAACATCTCGTTCAATTTATGTTGGTGGTGGGCAGGTGCATAAATAACAGCACTTGATACGGTGGTGGGTGGTTGCATATGGGCTAGGGACTGACAGATTCCGATACCGGTTTTTTCCCATAATAGTATCGGTATTTTTCCAATACCGATACTATCGAAAAAAGAGTTTGTCAAAGGGAATAATTATTCATTTTAAAAGAGGTATGTTTTTTAATTTTCGTGATGTGAGAGAACACATTATTTTTGATTTTATTGTGGCGGTCCGGTCAAAGAATTTTTCATTTGTCTCAACTTGCGGGTGCCGCTAAACAGTTCCCCCATGCCTCCACACGTCCTGCCAAGCCCCTTCACCCCTTCATTCCCTCCTTTGTCAAACAGAACTGCAGTGCGGCCAGCTGCAGCGCTCATAATTGTCCAAATGAAGAATCTGTGTTTCTGTTTCTGCAGGTGAATTATTCCCAACCAACCGACTATCCCATCATGAGATTGGACGCAACAAATGCATGCGGAACAGCGAGGAGGGCCAGATCTGACCACGCGACGCATTTTTTCTTTGATGAAAAGACCACACGTACATATGCGCACTCATCCTGACCCAGGGGATAATTCATTTCACCTTTAAAAAACAAAGCTACTTGCAGTTGTACCCGAAAGGAAATGCCCTGACAATCAGAAGCCCATACAATGTGGACGTTTGATCAAGTTGTCGAACTGCCACCTTGAAGCATCCTGTTTCTGTACTCGTACAAAACACGAACACACGTGCGCACAGCCAAAAAAGACCCGCACACAACTTCGCCCTTCTAAAAGAGATCCGCACACAGCCTGAGCAAAACATGATCACACCCGAGCACAGCCAAGACAGACCCACTTCTTTTCCCATCAACTTTTAGCTTTCGTTTTTTTTTTTTTTTAGACGATTTTTGGTGGGAAAAGTTTGAAATGCCAACATAGACAAAGTGTTGCAGTTATCATGAAATACCCAAAATCTTCAAAATCCATCATGAAATACCCAAAGGAATGGATAAATAATTAATGATACACATCTTTCGGTATGGTCCGAATCCTATTTTCTTTGTCCATCCCTCCCCCGATATTATGCACTGGCGCAAACGTTCCTGTTCCCATTATAAATGCTCTTCTGTTCACACCACACGTCCCTTGGTATCCAAATCAACGCAAAGGTCGGAGGAATTTCAGCAAATACGCTGGCCTGCTCTGACTTGTCTTTATCAAAATTTTGGGAAATAAACTATCGGTTATCGGTAATCGGTATTAAAGATTATCGGTACAGCGGTATTATCGGAAAAAAGCCATATCGGTCAGTCCCTAATATGGGCAGTAACTTGTGATCGCTCTCTTATCAGATGGCGGGTTGCCTCTCTCAACAGCACTTGATTCTTCTCATCCGAGGGTGGGACCAATCACAAATCAAGATGACAACTCTCCAAATTTCCCGCCTTCCTTCTCAAGTGCTCACATCTTAATTGATTTTGTGAAAACAATTTTAATTTTTGCAAATATAATGTTTTCCTGATGACATTTGACATGCAATGCATCTCAGCATGGGAATGAATCCAAAGTATGCTTTGAACAAAATACATAAGGAGAAATCAACCCCCCTCTCCCTCCCGTTTGGTTTGTCTTTCTCAACAGAGGGAAAAGAGATGTCTGTTATTATCATGCAGATACATAACACAGACACACGTCAGTCCCAGCTGCCAACCATTCGCCCATTAATTTTCTATTCAGGATGCCAGAGGATGTAGCCTCCTCCAAGCTAAGAAAATTAAACAGAAAAGAGGCTGGTCCCATTTAACCTATTACAGGCACAGCTCAAAGTGCCAAAGTTCAGCACTCAAAATCACATTGATGCACTGCATAGTACAAAACTTGATAATATATCATGAGTGATGTCTATGGAGTGGCAAAAACTCCTTCTCTGGTAACTGGCTCTTCCTTTTGGCCGGATGTCAAAGTTGAGCTTGTTTCGACCGGGAGCACCAGATTCCATGGATCTCGGTGCTCCCGGTCGAAACAGGCTCAACTTTGACGTCCGGCCAAAAGGAAGAACTACCTTCCAAGGATCCCGTTGCTTATGTCTCGTGTAAAAGTGTAATGCAAAATGTCATATGTTGGTCCTGGCTTTGGCAACAAGATTGTTTAAATTGGCTTTGGTATTTGAAGAAATATAGCTAAAGGTCATTTTTTGATGTTGTCTAATTGCTGGCTACAATATGCTAACTAATGATGCCTTAAAATGGTTCTTTTTCTTTTGATTGATTTGTGCTTAACTCAGGATGGTGTGAAAACCATCTCATCATGGGAACAAAAAGACTGCAGAATGACGAAAAAAGGAGCAAGAGCTTCCTTTACAAGGACTTAGGTTCTGGAATTGTTACTGAATTTCGGAATTGTTTCCATGCGGTCCGAACAAAAAAAAAAAAAAGACTTCGCAGAATTACTGAACAATATAGGATGGAAGTTGAACTGCCTGTTAAGTCAAAGCTGAGTGTCAATGGATACTGGGGAATGTGGTCAAGAGCCTCAGAATGTTTCAGGAACATGGATTATAATTTTGCCACTGAAATGGAAACAAAAAACAAAACTGACATTTTTGGTCAGGTTGGGTTAATTTGGGTTCGTTTAATCAAAGTTAGCCTAACCAAACCGAATCAGATGCCATTCCATGACATGCACAGAAAAATAGGTCCATCAACAAGTGATCCGATGCAAAAAATCCGATTCAATCTAAAAAACAGGTTCACTTCCGATTCTGCACGAAAGTTTTGGCAAATTTTAAGTTGTCTGAAAAATTGGAACACTAATTTTCGAGGTCCTATTCTTTGTGGCAAATGAGGCCTGAAAAACAAATGGCTGCTGCCACAAAGTGTTCCAATGGTTTTGGAAGATCTTAGATGTACCATGTAAGATGCAAAACAAATTTTCATGGCATGATAATAAATTTATTGAAGATCTGAAGGGGATATTTGAATGCATTTTGGATAAGAACTTGTGCCTGCTGACACAAAGGAAACATTTTCACATGCAAAATTAGGTACAAAAATAAAAGAAATAACACCCCTTTCTGTGGCATTCACTCGCAGAGAAAGCCATTAAAACATTTTGTGCCAATTGAAAGTTAAACTATGTTATCAACACCTAATTGTTTAAACAATAACTCAAAATAGAAAACACAGATTTGATAAGCTTTAGTTTACACAGTATCTACATATCTCTCATGAAACGATCACAGGGACAAGGTTATAAACCTTATTTATTACATTTGAAGATATTTACTGAGAATGCTTGACATCCTTCGATTTAAATGCACAGAAAAACTTTAATTTCTATGCCGAGAATGAAGTTTTCGACCGAGTTTTCATTGTTGAAAGAATTCTGAATTCACTCTGAGCACACTTGGGAGCATTCTTAGCTCATATCTTCCAAGTGGAATGAGGAGTACATGGGGGCTTTCTTTCATAAATTCCTAAAAAGAAAAAAAAATAATTTTTCAGACATCCTCAGAGCGATTATTATCAAGAATAGAACTACCTAACAACATGCACAACCAGACCAGGTAGGGTAAGGAATACTGAAAAATAGAAAGAAAAGAAAGAGAGGAGTGGAGAATGGGCAGAAGAGGACTTCATCAACTTTACACACCTCACTCACTGGCAGACTGCAGGTTGCTTTCTGTGCAAATATTGCAGTGGATGCTGAGCCATCAGGAGAATGAAGACTCTAGAGTAATTCCATTTTTGCACCACTTAGACCACTCCAGACTAGAGATAAAGAGCAATTCATTGATGAATTATTGAAAACGCTGACTGGGGTTGTGTGGGAGAAGTTCCTTGCGGGATTGAAGGACGAAATACTGAAACTCACAAATAGCCCAGCTGCGCAGGCAGAGACATTGAATAGAACAGCCCCACCCACATGCCATCGCCCTCCCTCCTGTGAGAGAACAGTTTTCAGGAAGCAATTTTTGGAACATGTTCACGTCATTCTGTACACTTTGTCCCTCAGACACCCTTCATGTGGATTGGATAGGAATTTCCTGACGGGAACCTCCTGAAGCTTTGGCGAAAAACAGGCCAAAAACAATGTCCCACCCTTGACTCCTTTGCTCTGTTTTTTCCAAAGGCTTGCCGTGTTTCATTTTTTCATTGCCAACCACCCATTTTCATGCCACTTCTAAATCCTGCAAAAAGTGGTGCCTAATATCCAGCCAACTCTAAAAAAGAGGGAGGGAGAGAGAGAGAGAGAGAGAGAGAGAGAGAGAGAGAGAGAGAGAGAGAGAGAGAGAGAGAGAGAGAGAGAGAGAGAGAGAGGAGAGAGAGAGAGAGAGAGAGAGGAGAGAGAGAGAGAGAGAGAGAGGAGAAAGAGAGAGAGAGAGAAAAAGAGAGAACATGCGGGAAAGTTTAGTGTGTTGCTCTTTATCACTCCACAGCCTGCGCAAGAACACGTTGTGACACGAGGAACCAAATAATCTGAATTTTTAATTGGAATGAAATCCAACAGAACAAAAGGACAAAATTAAATGAGACATGACAGACAGATGGATAGTCCCAGAATTCACGAAGAAATTCATGGCACAGGGTGGTCAGAGCATTTTAGACACAGAAAAAAAGAAGAAGAAAACAAGACCTGTGCATCAACAAAGCATAGCAACATATGAGCACGCTTGAAATGCAGTCCAGTCAATCATTGAGAAAAAGACAAAAAGATTGGATCAACCTTTCCGAAGAAGTGTTTGATGATCTGGAAACATTTTTTTCATTGAAAATGCAACGCTAGGTATATGCGGTAAGTAACATTGGTTACCTACGTTGGGTGGAGGGGAAACAAAAAAAGCTAAATTATTCTTAACAAAATGCAAAAATGGACAAAACAAAACAAGCTAACCAGTCAGCAGAACTCGTATCGCAACACTCTCACCACCACACATACAGAGAAACAGCCAAATAAGATATCTATGATTTATGATACAGTCATTAAAAGCAGAATGTGAATTGAATAGAACTGGGCGGAGCATCTATTATGAAGCAGGGATCTTTGGAAGGCCAAATTCATCAACCAGAACACCATCCTGTTGGTAGGTACAAAATAAAAAGAAGAGAAAGAACAATGTTAAAGGCTTACTCTTAAAGAGCGACAATAGATAACCTTTACACACCGACAACCCAAACCCAGGGTGGCACCGGGAGGGAGTCATAAACTAATGACAAAATTCATTGGACCAGACGCTGACACATGAGGAGAAAAAGTTTTATTTTTCCAATTTTGCTTCAATAATTAGAAGTCTAAAAAGAAACAAAAATTTTTTTCCAATTGCTAGTCTGCAGGAAAGTAGCGGAAAGTCGCTCTGCAGGAAAGTAGAGGAAAGAAAACCCCCGAAACGTCACACCCCAAATCGTCATGGAGATCAGAATAGCATTGTTGAGTCATTTGATTTCTTTGAACATGCAATCAAAAAGTAACCAAACCTTGCTGTTTATTTTTTATATCATCGGGGGTGGGAGGGTCAGCAGGTGTGGGTGTGCAACCCCAAAACAGTCAGCAACAGGTCAACAGTCAGCAACAAGTCAATGAAGAAAAAAGCTAACAGCTGTGGTTTGATTCTCAGTGTGAAGGCAAGGGAAACGGTGCTTGTGATCTAATTCCAATTCCATAGACCCACCTATTTAGCCAGGAGAAAATGAGGTGCACAATGTTTCAAGCAGAGGCATTTTCCAACCAACAAAAATCATGTCGCATAAAATTTATGGGCAGGTTTCGCATTCCGCATTAGTCAGATGAACATGAGGCAGATAGCTGGAAAGACGTGGTTGTGGATGGGATTCATGCTTGGGATCAAGATCGGAGCGGACACCCATGTTACAAGTCTCGATGGAATAAAAACCAACAACAAAACATCACACTAAAATTGGAATAACTAAAAGTTTGTGGTCTAGAATAATTAGACATTTATTTATTTATTTATTTATTTATTTCGTCTTTGTTTATTAGACATAAACCTGGCGGAGTTAACACTTAAGTGTTCTCTTACACTCAACCAGCAAAGCAAGAAATTATCAAAATTATATCAAGGTAAAAGGCTAGATAAACATTTTACAACGGTATGTCAGACTTGGACAAATAAAAATCTAGAATTTTCTTCTTGAATTCCGAAACATTTGGAGAGCTTCGAATTGCAAGCGGGATAGAGTTCCATATGGTGGGGGCCAGATAGGAAAAAGAACCCTCGAACAGCGAAGTTCCATGATAAGGGATAACAAGGTTTCCCTTTTTGCGTGTGTCATGGGCATGAGTACCGCTTAAGAGGTGCTCAAAAAGATAGCTTGGCTGTTTTGATCCAAGAACTTTATAAATAAGAGTGGCATAATGGATTCTACATCTCAGAGTGCCGGACAATAAGCCCAATGCAAACCTATCAGCACTTACATGGTCATATTTTCGCAAGTTGCAGACAAATCTTACACAGGAGTTCAGGAGCTTTCTCAAGCGGCCCTGAAGCTCAACACTGAGCCTTGCAAAGACAACATCACAGTAATCCATAATGGGAAGCAGAAGATTCCTAACAAGTCTCAGCTTAATATCCTTTGACAAACTATTCTTGAAACAAGCAAGTGACCGTAGTTTTGCATAGGTGGCCTTACAAATATGAGCAACATGAACATCCCATTTAAGGTGTTGGTCCACGTACAGGCCAAGATTTTTCACTGATTGCTCCCACTTAATGGGAACACCATCTACAACCAACTTTGGGAGTGTTGAGAAGTCGACTTTGGACAGAGTGGACTTGGAACCAAGCAAAATCGCTTGAGATTTTACGGGATTTATGCTGAGGCCATTATGTGCTGACCATGAACTAAGAGCCTGAAGGTCTTCATTTAAATTTTGAAGCAACTTAACAAGATCGCCAGGTGAACTGGCACAATACAGTTGAACATCATCAGCATACAAGTGATACTTACAAAACTTAAAACAACTACCAATATCATTGACATACAAACTAAAACAGAGAGGACCAAGAATCGAACCCTGGGGAATCCCTTGGAGGACATCTGCAAACTCTGATTGCCCACCATTGGCATGAACTCTCTGACTTCGACCCGTAAAAAAGCTTCGAAGTAGAGCTAAAGAGCTGTCAGCAATGTTAAAATGCTTAAGTTTTGCAAGCAGCAGTTCATGATTGATGGAATCAAACGCTTTTGTGAAGTCGATCAGAACAAGGCATTGAATCTTGCCTGAATCAACGGCATGATAACAGTCGTTAAGAATCTGTAGCAGGGCTGTAGCTGTGCTGTGACCTACACGGAAACCTGATTGGTGTTTATCTAACATGCAATGCTGCGAAAGAAAATTCACAAGCTGCTCATTTAGGGCTTTTTCCAGCAGTTTAGACAAGCAAGGGAGGATACTTATAGGCCTCAGGTCAGGCAAATCAACCACTACACTCTTTTTGGGGATTGGGAAAACCTGAGACATCTTCCAAAGTGAAGGAAAATAACTTTTTTCAATACATGAATTGACAATATGAGTAAGAGGTAGAATGACATATCTCAGCATCAACCGAATGTGCTGAAAATTGAACCCATCGCAACCAATAGCATTCGTTTTGACTGACTTAATTAATCTACAAACATCAGATTTCTCTAACATCTTAAAAGCAAAAGGGCCAGCGTTAGATGTTGTACTTCCAGAGTTGCTAACTAGAATTGGACATGACATGAGATCTGCTGATTGAGGTGAGTTGCTCATTGAGGCATCAGAAACTTGTAAAGAACTGGTGGCACTAAGAAAATATGAGTTTAATTCTCTCGGGGAGAAAGGAATATCAGAGCCAGTACTTGATTTTTGGTAATGAATTCCCAAATGTGAAAGAGTCTTCCACAGAAGACGTTGATCAGGAGAATGACGTGCACATTCAACTGCATTGAAGATATGTTTAGCTTTTGCCTCTCTGCATAATCGACGAACTTTACGGCGCTGAATGACGTAAATATCGAAAAGATGATCCTGCTTTACCCTAGCCCTCTCGACTACATCTTTGGACCCATTTGAAACTTGCTTTTTCTTGTTGGCTTTAAAGTTTGAATACAGTTTATTCCTGTATTTCATCTCCTGCTTAATATCTACTGTGAGCCAAGGACATTTTGGCTTGGTCACACGAACCATGCGGGAAGGTGCAAACAGATTTAGAATCTCAGCAACTTTCGAGTTAAATAATGACAACTTTTGGTCAATGTCCTTACAAAAATAGAGCGGTTCCCACGAGACTTCACTCCTTAAAAAGCTATGGAGAGATGACAAGTCAATATTGCCTAAGTTGCGGCTCAAAACAAATTTAGCTGCTGGCTTTACATTGCGGAAGGACAGGGAGACAAATATAACGTCATGCCTACTGATACCTGATGCACTAAAGTGTCCACTGGACAACAGGTTATTTTTCACATTATCATTAACAAAAATAAAATCAATAAGCGATACACTAGCTTTAGTGAAGTGAGTTGGTCCCCTGATGATTTGCTCTAGACCAAATGCTGCCGTAAATCTATGGAGAAAAGAGAGCCCGGGTGAGCTTGGAGACAGCCAATTTATATTGAAATCTCCGAGCATGATTACATTGCTGCAGGAAGGTGAAAGTAGATGAAGAGCTTCCTCTACATCATGCAACTGCGAGTGGGGAACATTGGGAGCTTTATAAACAGTGCCAATGATAATTGATTCACACTGAAGGCTAACCTCAATCCATAAGTGCTCAACATCATGAGAACACTCGATTAAAGCACTTTGCCGAAGAGTTTCTAGGTGTCTCTGAAGAACGAAAAGAGTAAACTACAAAAGATACCATCGGTGACACCAGTCACCACCTGCAACAATGTCCACCAACCACTGAGCGACCAACCAACCTTGTTGCTGACCACAGACTCGGCACCTGGTTCCTTATCAGGAGCAGAAGGTATCTTCATTGCTTCGTCAAGGTAGCTGCTATCTTCGTCAAGTGCAATCTCATCTCCAAGTGCCTCCAATTCAGCATCCAGCTCACTTTCATCAATGTCGGGAGTGTTGTAGTTACGGGATAATGCCTCCTGCACTTCATCGGCATCTTCCAAGAGATCGGCCAAATCATCCTGCAGGTACAAGTAAGGACAGAAGGGAACAAGAAATTACGTGATGCCAGTCAGATGGGGGGTTCAGATCATCAACGTTAAATCATCACTTATGAAATCGACAAAGAATAAGGATATACATCATAAATATCTGCCTACTTAACACTGGCCCGCTGGACAGGATGCCAGAAGAAGTCAGCCTTCAAACATGGCCAGAACGATCATGAAAATGTTAATTATTGCTGCAGTGTTTTCGTGCCCCCTGCCTGCCCTTTTTCGTGCTTCTTTCTGTGGGTTTCCCCGAGCTGTGTTGAAATGAAATTCATTTCAACACAGCTCGGGGAAACCTGTTCTCAACAGGATCCAGTCACTCTTTGCACCTTTTCAAAACCAGTCCTGACAAAATCTATGGTGTCAAAAATCATTGTTTTCATCACAGCATCCACTTGCAGGAATCAAAGTATTTTCTTCTACTTAGCTCCTGTATTGACTCAACACTAAACGCCTCCATGCTCTGTTAAAGGCATGGATTTTTGCCTTCTCTACATGTTCGTGGGCAGTTTTTGGGAAGGTACACATTTGTGGCCCTACTTTTGTGGTGTGTGTCCTGATGGATCCACAGCTGATTGTGGCTGCAGTGTCAATGTTCACAGTTGTTTAATTGCATAGTTTTATTTGAGGCACTTTAATTTTCTCGCACTTGAACGAGTTGCCCTTGTAGGAGAATTTCCAGGAACAACAATAATTGTTGTTTAGTGCAACCGTAGAATGGGCAAGGGCCCAGGCAGCAGACATCACGAAAATGTCTTCATTTCCTTGGCACTGGGTTGGATAGTACCTATTTACAATAATTGGATACACACTGCACACACACCCGATTCTCGAGCTTGCATTGCTTCAACCGACCTGAAGAGAAATCATCCTGTATTGACCAAAAGTGATCCAATATGGGTTGGCCCACAGGAGGCAGAAAACGATCGATCAGGTCAATTTTTACCTATTTTGTCGTTTTCATCGACTGATGATGCGATTGTTCTTTTCTAGGAGGGTAGGTACCTACCAATTCATATTTTTACTTCAGGATAAATAATGGTACCCACCTACCTAATAACTGAAAATCCACTGAAATTTAAAGTACCTAAGACCTTAGAGGAAAAGCACACCAAAACAATTTTTATTTTTTGTATTTATGTGGAATGATTGGGATGAAGTTAAAAAATTGAGTCTATCACAGCTCTTCCAAATGCTGAGGAACATCCCAATAGCTCTTCCAAATGCTGAGGAACATCCCAATAGCTCTTCCAAATGCTGAGGAACATCCCAATAGCTCTTCCAAATGCTGAGGAACATCCCAATAGCTCTTCCAAATGCTGAGGAACATCCCAATAGCTCTTCCAAATGCTGAGGAACATCCCAATAGCTCTTCCAAATGCTGAGGAACATCCCAATCCAATTTAAACCGCGGCGGTCTTTTCTCTTCGAGTCGTGCCCCATCTCGACGTATTTCCTCCGAGAACACCGCCGGTTCAAATTGGGATGTTCTTCAGCATTTAGAAGAGCTGCGTCAGGCAATCAACTTTTAGGCAAGGAACAGGGCAAAAATGACGAGTCCAAACAGCATAATGTGGCTCGCAGCAGAGTCTTCTGTTTTCTGTACATGCCATGCCCATCAAGATTCCTGATTCGCCGCCGTGGATCAACCATCACTTTTCGTCCATGCCCAACAGCACGTGTGCCTTCAGGCGGGGAATTGGTTTGATGCCCACTGCCCACAAACACACTGGTGCAGCACCAACCAGCCCTCCCACCCGCTCACACCACAGTCCCCGACTCACCTGCATGTCTTCAATCTGGTTGATGTTGATCTTTTTGAACTCTTTCTTCATCTGAGTTGCACCCATCTTCATTGCAGCCACTGTTGTCTGTGTGTCTTTCAACGTCTGCGTTGCATAGTTGGTCTGCTCCATGTTGAACGACTGCTGTCGTAGACTATCAACTTGCTGCTCATACCTACCTTGATGTTGATTGGTGGTGGGCATGCAACACCATGAGAGAATGATGAGAAAAAGACCAAAAGATGAGTGTGTTACACTGTTTCCACAGAGACACTGTGATATCAATCAATAGCTTATCTACGCTGGAATTGTTTCAAGGATGGTTCTTGTAATTTCTGGCTCAATTCCTTCACCTTGCACACTTGTTCTAGATCATTGCCACCTATGAACCAACTGTCCGCAACAACTGGTAGGTATGTTGTTGCCTGAATTAAGCCTTTATCGTCTTCAGCATGTTTTGTCAACCAATAATTAGGAACAAATTTTGCAGGCACAATAAAAAAAAGTAAAAAAAAAAAACAGTTTAAAAAAGCAGTTCAAGGATGACATATCTTCTGGTGGTACTGTGGCCTTTAAAATGGCAATCCATTTGGCAAGGGCAAAAGTGTCGAAGAAACAACATTGCGGCACCCTGTGTGGAAGTAGGTACAAATATTTTTGGCGCAGGTATTTTCACCTTCAACATGTATTTTCCCCCTTGCAATAATTGATAATAATGACCAAAATGTAGTAGATGATATAATTAAGCCGTGTAAAATTGCCAGGTGGATAAGGCAGATGCCTGGCTCTGGATGCATGACTTCTGATGGCTTTTCTTTCAACTTTATTAAGCTGTATCCTGATGTGTTTTCAAGGTTCTTGTCGGTGATTATGAAAAAATCATTAATCCTTGGCCAGTTGCCATCGAGATGGAAAAATGCATATGTTAAACCGATTCCAAAGAAAGGTGATCTCAAAAACGTTAATTCATACAGGCCTATTAGCCTAACTAGCCCCTGTTGCAAGGTCATGGAACATATTTTGTCTGAATACCTGAAATCTAGACTCGAATCGGTTGGTTTCCTTCATCCATCACAGCATGGTTTCCGTGCCGGTTTCTCTTGTGAGACACAACTTGTTAAGTTCACCCAGCGTGTTTCAAATGAGATCGACTCTTCCGGCCAGTTAGATGCAATCTTTCTTGATTTTGAAAAAGCTTTTGACATAGTCCCTCACGCGGCTCTCTTAGAAAAACTAAAAAGTGTTAACCTCTGCTTTCCAGTCTTTAATTGGATTGCTGATTTTCTCAACTTCCGTACTCAGCAAGTATGCATAAATGGGGCTTGTTCACAAACCAGGGCCGTCACCTCTGGAGTCCCGCAGGGCAGTGTTCTTGCTCCTACTTTGTTTTCTATTTTTATAAATGACCTTCCCTCTACTGTTAGTTGTCTTATGAATTTGTTTGCGGATGACTGTGTCATTTCGCAGGAAATTCACACTCCAGCTGATTCTCTTATATTACAAAATGATCTTAAAAAAATTTTGGATTGGTGTCAGAAATGGGGAATGAGGCTAAACATTGAAAAATGTACTGTTGTCTGCTTTACCACTAAATTAAAGCCCATTCCCAGTACATATTATTTTGGAAACGTTGAGTTACCGATTGCTGATCATGTTAAATACCTGGGACTCACCCTAACCAAGACTCTATCTTGGGATGCTCATTTAAATCAGATTGTTCGAAAGGCAAATTCTGCTCTGTTCTTCATTCGGCGCACCTTTTATAATGCTGGAATAGGTGTCAAGGAAAAAGTTTACTTTGCTTTGGTTCGTTCCCTTCTTGAATATGCTTCAACTGTGTGGGACCCCTATCGAATTATACAGATTGAAAATTTGGAGAGAGTTCAAAGAAGAGCGGCACGTTTTGTGACAGGTAGATATGCTCCTTTTGACAGTGTTACGTCAATGTTGCAAGACCTTGGATGGACTTCACTAGCTTCACGTAGAATGATCTCCCGACTTGCTGGTTTATTTTTGGGATTAAATAACGTGGGTGGCTGGTCAGAAATAAAGGACTTTTTGCTTCTGCCAAATTACCAAAACAGAAATGATCATGATTTTAAGCTTTGGTCAGGTGCCTTTCACAAAGATGTGGGAAAGTATTCATTTGTGCACAGAACGGTTAGGGATTGGAACTCTCTGCATCCCCGAGTGTTTGGAACCAGGGGTGATATCAATGTCGAAAGGTTCAAACAAAATGTTGAACAATGGTTGTCTGACATCACCATAAACATGTCTTGAAAAGTTTCGTTTCCTTTATTCCTCTGACATATGCCAAAAATGGCTGTTTATTTTTAATGTACGTGACATATTGTGTGCTTGTTTTATGTTATCCGACTGCTGATTTGCGCCGGGATTAAAACCCCTGCAAATTAAATGTAAATTAAATTAAATTAAATTAAAATAAGGAACCCATTTTGTGCATTCATTTCTTTTGGAACTTCCGTCAAGCATGCTCAGACGGAAGAGGGGAATTAGAATTCTGGCAACAATGCAATAGGCTGGAAAGAGCTTTGGATTTGGCACTGGTTTAGAAACAATTTATTTTCCACTTGACAATGACATCGGTGCCCTGAATCGTAATAGCCTACTCGCAGGGATCCCCACTCTGCTTCATCTTCATAGCAACCAACTCTAACTTGTTTCACCAACCTTACCAATACCATGGATTATTTTGTCGGTGTAGTTTTGGATACAAATTTACCAAAACTGGAAAATTATGCCTCTAGAAGTAATTCAGTAGTAATTCCATACAAAGCAACCTACTTCAACCAAATCAATGATAACGATAAGAGATTCCTTTTACAGAATAAACTGTTGAGAAGGCTCGAAGATCCAAGTCGAATATGCATTCCAGTTAACTGATAAGAGGAAGAATGGGCGACAGTCAAGAGTTAAAACCTGCAAGGGCGTTAGCAGGGCTGCAAAAAGCCATTTGGAGCCATGGAGCACGGATTTTGGTGCCTGGTCAAATTTTGGTCGATGAGCTTTTTTTTTGCTCGTCAGCTTTCTTCTGCAGGTCAGCCTGTTTCGGTCCATCGAAAAATCCAAAAAGTTTAGGGACTTCGCTCGCCAATCTACATGTCTTTCCATCCTGGACGAAAGTTGGAGAGCTTCTTTTTTGCTCTCCGGCCCAATTTCGATCCAGTTCGGCCCACAACGGTCCCGGGAGCAATGCTCCCGACCTTTTGCAGCCCTGGGCGTTAGGTACAAATGCAAATTTTGTGGATTCGACTCAGATATCATAGAAGGTTCATCCGCCCTTTGCATATTTTTTGGAAGAAGGGAATCGAGTGTCGAGCATCTTTAAGTTTCTAACGTCAAGTGTAAAAGACATTAGGTATGGCATTCCCCTTGACTCCGGTAGGCAGGCTACTGCTAAAGTGCTACCTACCTAACTAGGCCCCTACCTATCCTAATTGGGAAGGATAAGAGCGGAGTGTCGCGAGGATAAACACAGAGTGTCGCTCCCGTCGGAATTAATAATTTTTGCATGGATTTTCGATAAACGGAAAAATCAGGAATACATGCATTTCCCACCTAACTGAGCCAGATTTCTGCTCTGCGTCACTAAAATCGCCTGTATTTTATGTTTTATGCCAATAAAAACACGTCCGCACGAAAAAACCAGCCAAAATACCCACAAACAGGTAATTTCAAAGCGATGCCATTTCTAAACCATTGCAGCAAATCACGTGAACTAAGCGTCTGCTAAATCGCGCGTCTGTCGGCTTCCTGAAAATTCAAAATTCCGCACGCAACTTCGGTGCGCGAAAGTGCCTTCGACCGTTAAAAACAGAAATGCCGGGAAATTTGAAAATTGCACTAATTTAAAATAGCTGGACCGATTTTACCGGAAAAAACGTCTGCTAGATCGCTGTTTATACCTTTTTCCCACTGTAAACATTTCAGCCATTGTGATTGAGTGGTGCTGATATTACGTAATTAAATTCAAATCCCTTGAAAATGGAATAGGCCTACCCATGCTGACATTCATTTTCGTAGTTCGTACAATGACATCATGTTTGTCTTGACGTTTATCTACGTCGTTCGTACGCCCAGTTTTTTTAGCGGACGTAACTGTACGTCATTCGGGCTTGACCGGTTAAAAACCGTCAAGTGATCTTCAAACATTAAAGAGGTTTTCGTTTCAATTGATACCTATCTTGCATTTCAGCTCATTTATCCCGAAACATCCAAAGAAGCTTTCTTTGCTTTTCGCAGCTTTCTTTGGAAAATGGAACACTTCGCTTTCGAAATGAGAAAGAAAACAAGGTCAAATCTTTGGCATGTACTCACATTTTACGCTGCTTCAGTATCCTGAGTGCCCTTTGTTTAATTGTATTCTTGGCCGGACCCTCCCTCATCTTCTTCATCTGGTCCTTGTACTTCCGTAGCTCATTGTCCAACTGGGCTATTTTCTTGTCTATCGATTCAGCACGTCCATCGATCTGTGGAAGCATCAGAAGGTAGATAAGGAATGAGACAAAAATGCAGTGGTTATTGAACAGGAAACTGCTGTGATGCACTTAATTGGTCACCAAGGCAGGTAGGTAGGCCTACCTACTTTGGATGACACCAATCTGATGCGGTCAGGAACAAAACCATGGTGGGGTCAACAACACCTCCTTGGGACATGTTGAAGTGAGTGCGTTGGATTGAGATAAACTGCCAAGTGGTGAAATGGTGCAGAAGTCATAAAAAGTTGATCAGATCAATAGAGACCTAGGTATGTAAAGGTCAGGTACCTGATACGAGATCGGGGACCTTTCAAATCCACCTGCCAAATTTAAAAGCTGCTTGCGCTAGCAGCACCTTAACTGAACGATTTTAGTAGGTTTGTGGAAGATCCGCTGCCAGGATGAAAAAAAGCAACCAGTGTTAAGTTTAAACTGCATTTATCGAAACGTTTTTTTGTAAGGTACCTACCTATCATGTAGCAAGGTGTAGCATAATGGTACCATGCTCCTTCTCAAAACACAGGCACCAAGTTACAGGGATCAAGCCCCAGTCAGAGAGGATTTTTCTAAATTGATTCAAATAGGCACCAACCTGCCATTTTTCGGAAGTGTGGATTTTGCAAAGTTGTTTGATATCTAAATCTGGAACTTGGAGCTGTGGTGGTCATGTCAGAGGAAAGAAAACTCTTGTCAAGATCTTGCAATGCACAGAGCTTCCTTGCTTTCACAATTTAATTGTGCTCGTCTCAAACCGAACCTGCCTGTGGACGACTAACATGGACAAGAGCACAGAACACCATATTGAAATGATAGGTAGGCCCTATTCGATATAATAAAAAAAAATAAAAACATCTATCACTGTGTGTGGAGAATGGGTCAAAATGCAAGTGCATAAAGGGTCCAACCAAGTGCATGATGTGGATGAACACTTTTGGCCATTTTGAGCCACAAAGCAGTTGCTACTGGTAACCAATAAAATACCTAAATTGAAACCAATAAAGGAAGGGCTTACATTTGTTATGCAATCACTGAGACTTGGCCCAGGGGTTGCAGGCTTCCCAAGACCAAAGAGACGATTCATTGTGATTCCTTTCTCCCTCTGGCTATGTTCAATGATAATCACACCTGCTTTGGATTAGCCACAGTTACGGAAGATGTAGGTATGTCCAATGATTTTATTCCATTCACCAATGCTGATGAGTGATGAACAAGAGCAGTTGGCAGCAACAAAACCCCAGTTTCCAAAACTCTAAAAAATTTCACCAAATCTGGAAATTAATGTGACAATGATTATTTTTATAATAAGGTAATTTGCATGGACATAGTCCCGGCACAAATCACCTTGTCAAATTATTAAAAGACAAGAGGATGACACAAATAATAACTTTAACCGTCAAGCCCGAGCGCCGTGCATTTACGTCCGCAAAAAAAAACAAACCGCGTACGAGCGACGTAGATAAACGTCAAGACCGGCATGATGTGATTGTAGAATAAAATAAACGATCGTATCACTGTGTAGTGGAGTAATGGGTTCAAATGCACAGTGCATAAAGGGTCCAACCAAGTGCATGATGTGGATGAACACTTTTGGCCATTTTGAGCCACAAAGCAGTTGCTACTGGTTAACCAATATAAATACCTAAATTGAAACCAATAAAGTCGAAGGGCTTAAGCTTTGTTATGCAATCACTGAGACTTGCGCCCAGGGAATTTGCATTTGGGCGTTCAAAGACCAAAGAGACGATTCATTGTGATTCCTATTCTCCTGGCTATTGTTCAATGATAATGCACCATAATTCCTGCTTTGGATTATGCCACAGTTTACGGTTAAGATTTGTAGGTATGTGCCAATGATTTTATTCCATTCACCAATGCGAGTGATTTTGTGATGAACAAGAGCAGTTGGCAGCAATCAAAACCCCAGTTTCCAAAACTCTAAAAAATTTCACCAATGGCTGGAAATTAATGTGACAATCGATTTTTCTTATAATAACTGGTATATTATCGCATGGACACAGTCCCGGTTCACAAATCACCTTGTCAAATTATTAAAAGACAAGAGGATGACACAAATAAGTATACTTTAAGCGACAGACAGCCAAATAAAACTAAGTGAATTTGGTGAATAAGCATAAGGGATATGAGATAAAACTAGGTACCTACCTACTTAGCCTGAGTGAGCCCCAGCAAGAGATTTTGAGAAGCGAAGACCCAAGTCACTACTTAGGAAGAAGTGCGGGAGAGGGACTAGGCTTGAACGTGGTCACACCTGTCCCGATCAGTTGCATAAACCTCAGGGATCAGCATCCTAGAAGCAAAAGAGTACTTTCCAATATCTTTTAACACGGCCTGGTCTGAAACTGACGACCCAGGCTTTTAGACCCGCATGCATGCGGGTCTAAAAGCCAGGGTCCAGTGGGTGCCTGGCACATTAAATTCGGTGTTCGAGTAAAAAAATAGGGTGTCCGGGCTGCGAATTGGGGTGTCCAGGTGATGTGTCCACATCGAAAAGTGGACGTGTGTCCAGGCACGTTAATTGGGTGTTCGGGTCTAAACGAGGGTGTGAGGTGCGGGCAGCCTGGGTACCCCAGAAGACACCAGTGTGAAAGCTGCCTAGTTGCAGTCCGAGGGTGACTTGGCTGGAAGTTTCGAAGGACAATGGTACCAGCCAAAACCTTAAACATAAATAGAAGCAGTGAGGAAAGAACACTGATAAACAGGGAGAAGCTACTTTCTGCTGCTGGCGCTGGCCGGGACCCCGCAGTTAAAAAATTAAATTTAAATTTTGCTTTATAGTAGGTAGACCACAGCCACCTACATTATGTAACCCCAGGAATAAGCCAGCAAGTCTAGAATTTTTCTGTGAGATGCCAAAGAAATCCATTCCAGGTTCTCCAACATCGCCGAAACACTAGGCCCTACATAGTGGAGCAAACTTCAGCAAACCAACAACAGAAAAATTGCACAGCCCTTCCCCACTCTCTCCAGCAATGAATACAGAATATGCATCTGCTATTATTGTGTCATTCTCTCATAATACAAGGTTAAACAGAACACAATCACGATTTTTCAAAAATATAAGACTTCTTCAGAAATGCATAACAATCAGGTATTTTCAGGCCACCCCTCCATCTTGAAAAGCAACTTGCTAATGACAGGTTTACAGACAAGTTTGGAAACAATCTTCGCAGATTGGAGGATCCAATATTAACAATTTTTATTTTTTTATACTGGAACCACCGCTGGTTCCCCGCCCACGAAATCATGAGACAAAGTCCCGTGTCATTTTAGAAATAAAACCCAACGCCAATGGATTGACGCGCAAACGTTCAGTGCAGCAGGCACCACGTCATAACAATTTTAAAATAGGGACAATTATGATCAATGGATGGCAACTTGCCAACATAGGAGGCGCGTCAAAAGCCACATAAGGCGGAGGTAGGTAGCAACCAATGCTGCGGTAAAATTGCCATGGGGCAATATGGTCCAATTTTCCCAAGGGTGAGGCAAAAAGGGCAAATTTGTTATTTTAAAATGCCGGCCAGTAATAAAAAAATAACAGGAAAAAAAAACAACAACAAACACAATGAAATCAAGAATGGTGTCAAACCTTGTCATTTGTCCGGCCATTGAAAAATATCAGCCGAAGAATCATGTCATATCCACATTAAAAATTGCCAGAATGAACGTGGAATAAAGTGAACCCAACAAAATGTGTAGTTGTGCATAAAAATTCACAAACAGAAATTCCCTTGAAATGTGTTGGTGAAAGAAAGAAAGTGGGGGAAGCAAATTAGAAAAATGGCAAAAACGGACTACCTACCTAGGTTTTTGTAATTATTGGGTCTAATCATTAACCGAGGAATCTAGCCTGGAGTGAACTATCTGAATGAATTGCTTCTCTGAGATATTTAAAACTTCTGGGAGGAGATGCAATCTGTTCCACACAATGAGGTATTGCATGAAAAATGCATGCCGATCCACATTTTTCGAAACTATAGGAGGGACAAATGATAAAAAACCGCCTGCCCTTGTAGGAAGTGTATTATTTTGTTTTGAAGCTCCAAGGTCCATCAGTTCACCCCAACCCCCACATCTGTGGCAGGAAGATTAGGACAACTTATTACAGACACGCTATCACTGGCTGCAGAACTCACAGGTGTTTGTGAGGTGTCTGCTGGAACAGAGTGAACAAAAGTTGTGTGAGAAACATCTGATGGAACAGTAGGTGTGGGTTTATTTATGTTGACAGTTCAATTTAGTGCATGAAAACATGGAAAAACATGAAAAAAAAGGAAAAGGCACAATTAGCATAATATGGGAAGCGAAATGGGGCATGATCAAAGAAACCTATATACCTACCTACCAAGGCCCACCTACTACCAATAACCTACCTACTAGGGCGATAAACTGAGTTTTGGCTTTATGACAGATAAAAAACTGGCCTCTGATAGGTTTAGCATGTCATGAGAAATGCCAAGTTTGTTCCAGAGAAATACGTAGTTGTTTAGGAAGGAAAACCTAGAGACATTTTTGGAAAGGGAAGGTGGGATAAATGAAACGAGGTCACATGCCCTCGTCGACCCTGTGTTTTTGACCAGGGTGCAACAGCATCCTGCCCATCCTCCCTCACCAAGGACACATTTTCGAAAAATTGAAACACCCCTGAGCTTTCTCCTCTTAGCAAGGGATTCCCAGCCCAGCTCTTCCCTGAGCAATGTCACACTGGAGTGAAAGGAGAAGTCCCCAGAAACAAACCTCACTGCCCTGCGCTGGACAGCTTCAAGTGCATCAATGTGGCACTGAAGATGAGGATCCCAGGTCGTTGTTGAATATTCTAAGATGGAGCGAACCAATGAGAAGTAGAGTATTTCCTTTACCTTTCTGGAGGCGTGGGAATAGTGTCGGATAAGAAATTTCAGTTGATTTGATGCCCGTTTTACCATCTGACTTATATGAGGTCCCCAGTTCAGGGCAGGATTGAAATGAATGCCAAGGTATTTGATATTGTCTGGGCGAGACAACACAGAGGGACCAATGAAATAATCTGAGATGGAGGGATGTGTAGATGAAGCAAATGACATAACAGATGTCTTTGCGACATTTACATTCATTTGATTCTCATCACACCATTTGACTATGGAATCTAGGTCATCCTGAAGGGCTTTGGAATCATCTGGAGACCTGATAACTCTGTAGAGGACTATATCATCTGCAAACAACCTGATGTTGGAGATGATATTATCTGCAATGTCATTAACATAAATGAGAAAGAGAAGAGGGCCACACACTGAGCCTTGAGGAATGCCACTAGTGAGTGGGTGGGCCTCTGACAGATCGTTGCAAACGAGAACCTGGAACTGCCTGTCAGAGATAAAATTTGAGAGCCACAGGAAAAGATTTTCAGGAATTCTCAGCCTAGATAGCTTAGAGAGAAGAATAGGTATTGAGACTTTGTCAAATGCCTTAACCAGGTCAATGAAAATTGCATCAGACTGACTGGACTTTCCAAGAGCAGTGGCGATGTCATGCACAAAACTGGTCAGTTGGGATTCGCAAGAGAACTTGCTGCGGAAACCGTGCTGATGCTGAGAGAAGAATTTTTGACCCTCGAGCAACCGATATAAATAGCCGGCTACCATCTTTTCCATAAGTTTAGCTGAAGAGCTGATAAGACTTATTGGTCGGAAGGAGGTAGTGGAAAGAGGCTGGCCACCTTTAGCTAGTGGTATCACGATACCTACACATTTTCCAATCATTTGGGATTACATTTTGGGCCAAGGATACTGAGAAGAGCACAAAAAGGAAAGTTTTTAGTTTGTCGCAGTGGTTTTTAAGGAATGCCATAGGTATGGAATCAATGACATTGAAAGTGGAGTTCTTTGATGTTTTGATCGCTTTAACCACTGCTTCCAGGGAAATCAAATCAGCATCACGGAGAAAAGCTTGAACTCGGTTGTGGGTGACAGTGGATGCAGCAGGAATCTTTGGGTTGAGATAGCTCTTCAGAGCCAAAGCAAAACAGCTACTCGAACCAGCATTGGCACCAAAGGCACATTGACTGGAAGTTTTGCTATTGTGGAACTTCCAAAACTGCTTTGATGTGATGACATCATTGATTGCAAGTTTCTGAACAAAGTGTGCCTCAATGAAATTAGATGTTTGGTAATCCTTTAAAGCAGCAGCATAAAGAGGGAACAGATTCTGGTTTGAGGAGCAGGAAGAAAAAAGGTTTAACATTTTGAAGTATTTTTGGCGAAGACTGGCATTAAACCAAGGTGGGAAGGAGAGATTTCTAATTTTAAACAAAATAATCCTACTTGAAGCAAAATTGAAGTTGGCTACTTGAAGTTGGCCTACTTGAAGCAAAATAATCACAAATTATTTCCAGCTTCAGGATTTTCTCTTTTAACTCCACAAGTTCAATTTTTAATATACAACATTGGCATGAAAAAGCTTTCTCCTGAGCATCAACGAAGGAACAGTTCAAGCCACAGGAATCAAAGGCAATCCATGATTAACCTACAGGAATCACACTGAATCCATTCTGAAGAGCAACACGAATTTCTTGTTCCAGACGATTTGGATTTGTCTTTGTCCTTTTCGTTTCCTGGAGTTTGGGTAGCTATCTTAGAAGCTCGAGTGACGGCAGGAGATGCCGATGTGGCAGTCGGGCCAGGATTTAGTTCAACGTCACCAGCACATAGCAGCAGAATGAAGAGAAATAGGTCCAAGCACTGCTTCGATGCACAAAGCCATGAGAACGAAGTCACCGCAGTAACAAAACTGCAATGCACAACCACCGTTTGTTTGGACCTTGATGCCTGCAGAGTGAGAGACAGGTTGACAAGCAACATAAACAGCATCCAGGCTGCTGAATGTTGCAAACAAGATTGACGTAAAGCACGAGTCAAGCAACCTGACCTTGGCACCAGTTTTATCCACCGAGCATTTTGTCCCGTCTTACCAGGCCCCAACAGAGTCATCAGAATTTAAACAATCTTGGACTGGAAAGCAGCATTCATTTGTTGGGAGCAGAAACAAAAACCTGTTTGGTGTGCAGCAAAGACCAAAAACCAAATCATGCGCAGTGCAGACGAGAAAACAGCATTCAAACGCTCCTTTTCTCATTTCGGCAAGCGAATTCCTCAAAACAAATTGCCAAAATTTCAACCGGTGCGTCCCACAAAAAAAACACGTTTCGGCATCTGCAACCAATCTAATCCTAACCGAGCCTAACCCAACCTGACCATAGATAACCTATCCTGAACCTCCTCTGCCTGGTTTCAACCTGATTTATTTAATTTATTTCCTGATTTATTTCCTGAACCACCTGCGTGGTGTCATGCAACTGTGTGATGTCCGTCACCCCACTTTGGTGTCAAAAAACGACTTTTTCTTGTTTTTCAAAAAATTTTCCAAAAAATCCTGCCACGATTCGAACCCACCAGCCACGCATTAGCAGCACGATGCTTGAGACCACTCGGCCATGCCGGCTCCAGACTGAAGTAAGGTTTACGGCTTCTTTTCGCCAGCCCTTAAAAAGAAAAACAATAAGCGACAAAAATGATAAAAAAAAAACAAAAAAGAACAACTTCCCTTCTACCCGATCAGTCGATTCCAAAGGAACGATCCCACCTCCTCCATCCCACCTGATCAGTCCACATATGCTGCTGTGATGCCACAAATCCTTCATCATTTGCTCAGCTTCAGATCAATCATCTTTTGGGCTAGGTATCGTCATTACACCTCCATCATTCATTCAGTGTTATCTCCTGAGTTCTTCGGGAATCCCTCACCACAATTCGTCCAACTGTCGCCCCTCCAGTCCGGAATTATCAAAAAGGTAGGTAGATCACGGCATGTATCTGTCAGGCCTACCTGTGTTCACCTTGACGTTCGTGAATAATCAAAAAAAGGAAGAGAAAAAGAGAGAAGAAAATTGAATGAAGGAAGCAAGCATAGCAACCTCAAAAGAGGCAACTTAAAAAAGAAGAAAAAAGAAAAGAAATAAAGACATCAAAAATAATGACAAAAGAAATATCTAAAGATGACATAAAAAAGAAAGAGATAAAGATGCAAAAAAGTGAATAAAATGAAATAAAGATGAGAACTTCCCCTTTTCGGTGCACAACAATGGGGGAATGGTTCGCCTTGTGTCAGTCACGCGGCGAGAGTGCTGTCCGGCATAAAAACGGAAAATCGCTTCGGGAATCCACAAGAAATGTTTTTTTTTTTTTTTTTTTTTTGAAAAAAGTGTTATTTCAGTCAAAATTCTGGCGATTTATTTGGAAGAAATAAACTTGGAAGAAATAATTTGGAAGAAAAAATTTGGAAGAAAAAATTAGGAAGAAATAAACTTTCGGCACTGTGCAACGGTCCATTTTCATTGTTCAGCACGAAAACAACATTTGCGCGACAAGATCCGGAAACGCCCATTCAACTCGCCGGACACACTCTTTTTGACCCGGACACCCAATTAAAGTGCGGACGGCCATTAACCGAACACTCACAATGAACACTTATGAGTGTGTCCTAATGTGAACTTTAAATGTGTCCTCATTCTCTGAATTGGAATGAGCACATTAGTAGGGTTGTCAATAAGGCCAAAGCAGCTTTGGGGGCAATTCGGCGCAACCTCTCTCATGCAGAAAAAAGTGTCAAGCTAATGGCTTACAAAGTGTCAGTACTCCCGATTCTTGAAATGCAAGCTGTGCATGGGACCCATTTTTGGTAGCCATATTGAGGCTCTCGAAAAGGTACAGAGAAGTTGCAGCTAGGTTCATTATGAATTATTATGGGTACACATCCAGTTTTTTTTTTTTTTTTTTTTTTTGAAGTGCCAAATGGAGTTGGCCTTCCTTTACTCATTTACAATGCAAAAACTGGCGTTACATTTGTGTAAAATAAACTTAGCAATTGTGTCAAACAAAAAGTCAAAACTGATAATGAAGACTTTTGTCCATCGGATCGCAGCCCAAGGACAAAATAAACCAAGAGAGCCAGTGTGGTTTTACAACCTAACTTGATATTCCAAAACACCATCCCAGACCAAGCAGAAGCACCACCGAAAAAAGCATTACATTTGTGCATTTTCCAAATGACGTATTGATCGCTTCAGAGCAAAGTGAACAACATTCCTTAAAAGTGAAAGTGTTACAAGGATGCTTAACGAATTAGGTCTTTTGCCTCTCCAACAGAGGAGATCGATGAGACGGCTTTATACACTTAAAAAGATTCTAAGAGGTTCGCTGCTTGTTTCTCTGCCGGACGAAATACAAGCCAACCCTTTCACTAACAGCCGTTCTCATCCATACAAATTTACTGTTCCCATTTTGAAGCTCAATACGCATTTTAAATCCTTCTTTCCCAGAACAATTCGGGAGTGGAATTCCCTCCCCAATGACTCACTGATCCTCAAAAATTTTACGGGCTCGGTCACACAGTCTGTGCATTGATTAATTTATCTTGTAAATGTTTGCCTGTAAATTATTGCTGATCTTTTTTGATTTCCCATTCACGTTGTCATGTTTGCATTTATAGCGTAAACGAATTACAATTACAATTACAATTACACTACCCGGTGTTCGGGTCTAAACGAGGATGTGCAGGCACTGGGCAGCCTGGATACCCAGGCTGCCCACACACCTTCGTTTAGACCGGGACACCGATGTGCGGGCACTGGGCAGCCTGGATACCCAGGCTGCCCACACACCTTCGTTTAGACCGGAACACACCTAATAAACAACATGCCTTGCTCATGCTCAACTCTAGCAACAAAAATGTCCCAGTTCGGTCACTGTGGCAGTCGAAGATGAAAACTGCAAAATCTCGATTTTGTGAGCAGTGTTGCCAGATCGCGGGTTTTCTCGCAAGATTCTGCTGGTTTTTGAGGTTCCTCGCGGGATAATTTTGACTTCCCCGCGGGTTGCGGGATTTTCGCTGGTTCGCCATCATTTCCGCGGTTCTTCCGCCAGTTTGTGGCAGAAATTTTTTGACCATATTTTTCATCCCTTCAACAGTCGATTGGGCGAATTTCAGCTTTTTCGGTGTTCCAATGTCCTGGTTTTCCCCTTTTCCGATGAGATTAAATTGGGTCCAAGAAAAGATGTTCATCATGGAGCGAAGGGACTTTGACTTCTGGGTATCAACGATCAAATAATATGAACTCACCATGTTCTTCTGGTCATTGGATAAAGAACATGGTGAGTTCATATTAAAAGATGTTCACATCATTTGTGCCTCATTTTCCGATCTGTTGTGAGAAAGAACTGCGGTTTTTCGGCGGTTTTTGGAAATTTTCCACGGTTTTTCCGCCAGTTTTGGGAAGAAAATCGAGCGGATTTTGAAAAAATGATCTGGCAACACTGTTTGTGAGTTGAGCAAGTTGAGCACAAGTTTGAAAAAATTTGAAAACATGAAACTTTAAAAACTTTAAACTTGTGTAAGGTTTTCGGGGTGTTCCCCAGGGCTTCTTTTCGCCCACATCAACCCATTCATACTTTGCGCCTTACTCTGGCGCCATTCATACCAATCATACACCATACCCACACTGGTGTTCGGTACCCCTGTATGTGTCTGTGGCTTTATTTTGTTTCTGTAACTTGCCGCCACTCTTGGACGGACTAAGTGTTCTTTTACGTGCACATTGTGAATTGCACACGGGACCACCTTCTAAGTCCCTTCCGAAGGACTAGAAGACTTGCCACTAAGTCTCCCTTTCTGTCACTGCAGCCAGAATGGCGCATGACCCAACCCACAAATTCCGACTGTGGCGGGAATCGAACCCACAACCTTCGGATTTGGAGTCAGACCAGCGAACCAACTGAGCCACTGTGACAGACAGACATGGTTGCTGGCAACCATGTTTTCCGGTGGCGCATTCAATTGTTCGTAAAGTTTCATTTTTGAAAGTCGAAAATCATTGAAGTCCAAAAACTGCGACAAGTTGAGCACCCAACCCCAAGAGATGAGAGTCACAAAGTTGACCAGCTTCAGATCTTTTTACGAATGAAATGGCATCATCCACAAGTCACAGGATGCTCACATCTGGATTCGCTTTGCATATTTTTGAGTCTCAACTCGAAAGCGATCGACATCGAAAAAAAAAAAAAAAAAAAAAAAAGACATGTGTGTTATATCCGTTATTTAATTCGGTAGGCTATTCCAATGCCTAATCGCAGCTAAAAGAAGAACCCGAGTAGGTTGTGCCTGGATGTGCCCAAAACTGCTGTCGTTCAAATGCCGAATTGATGGAACTCGTGAACGTTCAACTTCCGTTGGAAGCAAAAAAGCAAATATCAACATTGCCAGAAAGTATTTTCTGAAGCATGGACAGCCTCGCGAGACCAAAGGTCATCAGGCCTAGAAAGCGGATCAATTTGGAGCCAGGTAAAGGCGTAACTTGTGCTCCATTGGATGCAGCACAGCCATCAGGATCAGGTTTAAGACAGCAACTCGTTGTTTAGGTGAATCAGAGGTTAAAGGTTGACGACGTTGATGGCGATTTATCAGGAATAACCGATAACGAAGAAGAAGATGCCTGTGAAGCTGAGGAAAGTGATGTTCAGTTCGAAGAACTTTGATGTTCAGGTAGATCGGGGCAGGCGAAAAAAGAGAAAAATAGTAGACACCTAGGTAGCTTGCAATCATGTTTAAATTTGGCATATAGGTAGAAATTTGGGGGTGTGCGAATCCTGGATTCGGATTCGAGCTCGAATCCGAATCCAGGATTCGGATTCGAAAATTTGGGATTCGAAATTCGAATCCGGATTCGAGTTGGATTCGGATTCGAGGTTGTCAGGATTCGACAGGATTCGGATTCGACAAAAGGATTCGAAAATCGGTTCGAATCCAGTCAATTTTTTGGAATAAAAAACACCGAACAGAAAAAAAACACTGCCGCGCTTTGCAAAAAAAAAAAAAAAAAATCGCGGCCGCGATCGCATTTTCCCGCTTTGGAAAACAAAAGAATGCGCCGTCGGCCATCTTTGAATTTCAAAATGGCCGCCGCCGTCTCCGGTTTGTGACGTGTCGAATTGATGCCGAAAAGAAGAAGAAGTGTCGACGTGTCGAATTGATGCCGAAAAAAGAAGAATTGATGTTGATTGCCGAAAAGAAGGCATCATACCTTACGTCTTGTCTTGTCTTGACGTGTGTGGGTTCGCGATTTTTTCTTGTTGATTTGTTCATATTGTTGTGAAATCTGTGGTCTGTTTCGTTGTTTTTGAGTTTTCTTTTCACATCGGCAACTTTTTGCAGCACATTCAAGATAACAGCCAGGAAAGAGTTGGGTGGATGTGGTCTTCAAGGACCGCGAAAACTTCAACTTTTCAAACCTGGTCACTGGAACCTGTTTTTTATTTTATTTTTGGAAAAATTGCGGAAATTGCCATTTTTGGCAAACGTGCGTGTTTGGGAAGGAATTTATTTTTTTTCTGCAGGTGCGTTGTACTCGATTGCAATGCTGGTGTGTTTTGGCACTGAAAGACAGGCGGTAACAGGTGAACCCCAGCGGAGCAGGAAGGCCACCCGCTTCACTGCGAGAGGGTTCCTTACTGCTCCTGATGGTAAACATAGAACACCACCCTCAGGCCATTCCCAGGCTGGCCCCCGGCGCGCTCAGTTCGAAGCATTTTGAATTGCTTCCGGGATCGGAAGAGGAGGTCGCCTTGCACCACCAGCGCTGTTCCCTCCTACACCACTCCCCGTATTGCTTCCAATGTCTCCGTAGGGGTTGCTGGGTGAGAAGACCCCGGCTAGAGATGGGTCATCTTCGTCTCGCTCTTTTTTTTTTTTTTTTTTTTTTTTCTGGGTGGCTTTAATTAAATTAGCGATTTCAAATACATTTTCAAGGAAACCAACAAAGATCAGACTTGCAGAAAATGTTTCGGAAAAAAGCGATCAAAATCATTTCGTCGACAAAAAAACAAGAGATAGGCATTGAAAAAAGTTGCAAACAAAAAAAAAACATGTTGAAACAAACCTCGTGATGCAATGCCAGACGCCGTCGACCATATTTCCACAGAGGTCAAAATTATGAAGAGGAGAAGCCAATGTGCTCAATCACGACAGCAGTTGCAACCCAGATGCATAAAGGATTCCAAGGAATGCATCAATTTATCAGATCATTTGTCCATCCAGAAAGTGGTAAATTCATGTTGGTGCACCAAAATTTATGAAGAAGGACTCACAGCAACACACAAAAATAGTTTGCAGCAAAGTAAGTCAGAACAAAGCTAGACCTATTTGGAAATACAGGCGACAGGCGCATAGCGCACATCACCAGTAGGTAGAAGAATAAAGAGGAAAAAAGCATTAGTACTTGAAGGCTCCTGATCCTAACAAATATGAGTACGAAACCTAATGCAATATTCTTTGTTCATATTTAGAAGCTTATGACTAATGAGGACTTTGTTTGCAAAGTAGAGGGTGCTAAAAATTCTGCCAGCTCCAAAATCATGTGATCGGTAATTATGTATTCCCACCGTTCAATAAGTTTGGAGCTGGCAAAAGCATACTGGCTTATGATGGCTGCAGGAAATGATTATACAACTGCCATAAGTCAGTTATTTTACATTGGTGTTTCTGGTTCATTACAACTATGGTGTTTCTGAAACAAACTGGACACACTACACACAGTTGGCCAAAATTGCCATGTGTACAGTGTCCCTCTTTTTTCTTTTTCTTTAATTCGGGTCATGAGGGGAGTAGCCCAAAGGACTAGATATCACCATCATGGCCCGCCACACCAGAAATGCAGAGGTAATCACCTCAATGTGCTCGAGAGGGGGGAGATTGACTAATTGATATGATAGTCAACCTCAAATTAGCTACCTAATTAAATATAATTTGAATCAACTCATAAGTGTCAAGTGCCCTAACTCTTTTGGTTACCATCCTCTTAAAAAACTGCAATGAATAGGCCTCCATGTCTCTAGAGCGAAAATAATTCCAAAATTTTGATGCAAGAAAAATGAGTCCCCGTCTACCAAACTCAGTACGCACCACAGGAAGCAGAAGCATTCCAAATGTAGACTGCCTAGTGGAGTTGCATGATTTCAAAAGGGTAAGATTCGCAACTCGCAGATTTTCCTTGAGTAAGCGAAAGACCATGATTAAAAGGGAAATCACATAACTGTGGTAAACGGTACACAGATTAAGTGCAGAAAATAATGGTGCAGAAGGTGACCTAGAATGTTCAAACATGATCAATCTTACAAGATGCTTCTGCTTCAAGTGGATTTTAGAAAGAATGCCCTGCCTGCAAGACCCCCAAATTTCCAAAGCGTAGGTAATTTTTGAATGAACCAAAGAGAAATAAACAATGCGGAGTATGTAGCGAGGGAAGACTGCACGTAGCTGCTTGAAAATCACAATGGTATAATTCAAGTAGCTTACCAACGAGCTAACATATGGCTGCCAAGTTAGATGGCAGTCAATTAAAATACCGAGAAACTTTATTGTCCTTACTTGTGAAAGGTTATGGCCATGTAAATCAGGTTAAGCTCGATCTGGATGGTGGAAAATCAGTTTTTGCTCTTTTTGTAGACTTTTCCAAAGCTTTTGACAGCATTAGCCACACTGTTCTACTGAGCAAACTTGCAAAGTATGGAGTTAGGGGTGGTCCAAACAATTTGTTTGCCTCCTACCTTACGGCTAGGTCGCAAGTTGTGCGTTATTCTAAAAGCTATTCGAATACTGCCACAATTACACGGGGTGTTCCTCAGGGGAGTATTCTAGGTCCGTTGTTATTTCTTATATATGTCAATGATTTATTTTGTTTCCTTGACAATTATTTTGTTACTGCCTTCGCAGATGATGTCACAATTGTTGTTTCTGATGCATTATTGCCAGTTGCTTTGAATCGCTTGCTGAATGTGTTCAATTATTTGCAGTTGTGGTCCGGTAGCAATGAACTTAGTATAAATGTATTGAAAACGAATTTCATTTGTTTTAAGCTCACCTCTTCTACCCTGCCTCCACTTATGCCCCTAAAAATTGGAGCCTCATGCTTAAATGAAGTGAAATGTACCAAACTCTTAGGCCTTCTATTGGATAGGAATTTGTCCTGGGCCGATCACTCTGTGAAATTGTCCCGCAAGCTTCTTTTTGGCATTTTTCTTCTGCGAACAGCAAAATCTCACCTTCCACAAAAGTGTGTCCTAGCTATCTATCACGCCTACTTTGAGTCCCATTTA
>JASGXE010015045.1:0-36688 GCA_030068105.1 Sinentomon sp. SZTP_YWyxl
TTTGTGATCGATGAAAATGCAATTTGTTAATGAGCTAGGACTTCGTTGCTTTTTATCATTGTCTCACATTGCAGTCTGGGTTCTCTTGGCATCGTCGTTCTTAGTGTTTGGAATTGTTTATGTACTTGAATTTTGCATAAAATGCATGTTGATGTTATAAAGGAAAGGTTTTTTGCAGCAATCCCGCCACCCAAAAGTGGAACTCTTGTCTGAATAAACGGAGCAAATTGGTCTGTGACCACTTATTTTGTCATTTAACTTTTCACACCTTAGTGATGTAGAATGTTAGATGATCCATAGGAGGAAGCATTATCTGGTATTAGCATTGATATTTGTTTGCTCGTTGGTTTTGGATCCCAAATGTGGATTCATGCGAAACTGTTCTCCTGGTTGCATTCAACACGGATAGCCGTTTCTGTATTGAGATAGTAGAGCTTTGAAGTGATATGAAGTTGAAAGCATCCTAATTTTACAAAGAGGTAAAAATTTTATAAATCGATAATTTCATTCGATTTGTTCCTTATGGCTCTCGTTTCGATAATCCGGATGAAGAATGTGCGTTTTCAACGATCCGCATCTCCCTGTGGCTGCGTCCTTGTTAGAGCAAACATACAAAAAAGTGGCTGCTTCTGTGAGTGGTAAGTCATTTGTGCAGACTTTCTCCATTTCTTTGATATTTAGTTTTTGCTGACTGTGTGAAAAATTGCATCACTTCAGGACAAATTGGAATTAAGAGTTGCAAACTATTAACAGAAATCAATTGACCACCAATTGACATGACCCACCGACTGACGACATTATATTTCAATTTCGTAGCCATAGAAGACCAACTGGTTGCTGAAATTGACAACCTCTGATAGAGAGAGAGTATTTCTTTCCGTTTTGTTTGTGAACTGGCCAAATGTGCTGCACTGCAAATATTTGCAGTGCTCCACAAATTTTCAGTGAAGTGATTTTGACGGATGCAAGATTTTCTGTTGCGACACCAAAACGTTGCGGTCTTGTGCTGGATATCGAAGCAACTTGGGCGGTGACCACTTCTTTCATGAGGTCATTTTTAGCCATCATTTAATTTTTTTTCTCTGCAGAATTCAAATGCAAGTCGAATTTGTCAATGACAGTATCAGACAGTTTTTATTCCTTTAAGCTTGGTCCACTTCTTTTCGTGCTGTGTTAGATGGTTCCGAATACAAAAGTAACTCATCATTATGCGAACGTAGGTACAAAATGGATTTTACCAGTTGCCATGCCAGCATAGTCAATTTTAACGGCGATATGTTCCACAAAACATACTTGAACTACTGAACAAAACATTCTGAAAATTTCAAACTGAGGCTTTTTTATCCATCTGTCTTTAGAAAGGTACTTATTAGGTAATTACTCTTGCGCTATCCGAAGATTGTTTTTGCTTGCCCTCGCCACGTTGATCGCATATTTTGCAAATCACTTCCCCAGTCACCGATTCACACACAACTTGTGTAGAAATTATTAGTCATCGGTTAATGGAAAATGTATTTTTCCATTGGGTAGGACTTCGTTGCATTTTTAATTTCTTACACACCGCAGTCGGTGTTGCACGCTAGAACGACTACCTTGGTATATGGCATTTTTTCTCCGTGCGTTTGTAGTTTGCAAATGTGGAAAATTCATGCTGTAGCTACAAAGATTCCTGGCTGACAATATTGTTATCCTCAACCACGGAGTGATTCTCCTGTCCGTTTTTTTGTTAAATGGTCACATGTGGTCCACTACAAATGGAAATGATTTTGACATATGCTGGTTTTTGCAGCAATCCCGTCATCCAAAATGGAGGTCTAGTGCGCATAAACGGAGCAAATTGGTCTGTGACCACTTGTTCATTTACGTTTCCTCTTTGTGATGTCGAATGTTAGATGATCCATTGGACGAAGCATTTTCTGGTATCAGCATTGATATTTTTTGATTGATGGTTCTAGGTGATCCCAATTGTGGTTACATGCAAAACGGTTTTCCTGGTTGCCATTAACACGGTTAGGTGTTCTGCATTGAGCTGGTAGAGCTTTATAGTGATATGAAGTTGAAAGCAATGGGAGGAGACAAAGCATCATAATTTTGTTGAATTGTAGAAAACAATTTCATTCGCTTTGTTTCTGATGGTTCTCGTTTCTACAATCCGGATGAAGAACGTGCCTTTTCCACGATCGGCATCTCCCTGTGGCTGCGTCCTTGTTAGAGCAAAAATAGAAATCTGGCAGCTTCTGTGAGTGGTAAATCATTTGTACAGACCGTGTCCTATTTCTTGACATTTGTCTTTTGCTGACTGTGTGAAAAATTGCGTCACTTCAGGACAAATTGGAATTCAGCGTTCCAAACTTCTAAAAGAAATCAATTGATCACCAGCTGACGTGGCCCACCAATTGAAGCCATTATATTTCAAGCAACAGAAATCAAGATGGCTCAGCTATTCCGTTTTCTTGACATTTATATTTTGCTCAATGTGTGAAAAATTTCATGTGTCTTATCATATGTCTTGATATGTGTCTTATCATTTGTCGAATCGGACACCCTGTATATTCTGGACCTCTTTTCTTTATTTAGAAAGGATATTTCGTAGAGAGACGGTACGCTTGGACTGGCGATCAAAACTGTGGAAACAACCTGGAAATGAACAGCTGTCTGGGAAATATGGATGAATCGGAATCGCCAACAGTGACTGACATCTGTTTTTCCGTATTCCAATGGAAATTGTTTCAGGGCGCTTCTTGTCACATGTTAAGCTTGGTCGTACGTACCCACACCGAGTGATTTTATAAATCTTTGGGCAACGATTAGCCTTTTTATTAATTAGGTATTTCGTTACAAGAGTTTTGTATTGCTACATAGCGAGGATTAGGTGCAGGTGCGCTATGTGGGTTTAGGCATGCCTGTCCGAGCCGACCGTATCATTAGGCTTATGCAGCTATGAAGAAAATGTAATCAGCAACTCTGCACGACACAATGAATCATGATTGTTGGAAAAATCGATTAGTCTATCCTGGATGTTTTGAATACAGGCAAACATAGTGCCTTAATGTGCTTGAAAAGCGTTGTGCTTTTGTTGCACTAACTTTGCTTTTCATAATGCCTCACTGCGAGTTGAATCATGGTTTGTTGAAAAATTGAATAATCTATCCTGGCAATTTTGAATGAGGCAAAGGCTGAAATGGTTCCTTAATATGCACGAAGAGGATGGTCTAAAATGGATGCGAAAAACCATCCATTCTTCAAATGCAGTTTGGGTTGCTGCTGCCCAATCTTTTGCGCCTTTCTACTCATATGAGGTCTCTTTCTCCATTCAATTTCTTGCTGCAGAATTCAATTTTATGCAAGTTTAAATTGGAGAAGATAGCGTGACAGTTTCTGCGATCTTAAGCTTTGGACCTCATCGTTCGTGCTGTGTCAGATGATTCCGTCATAAAAAAAGTAACTCAACATCATCTGAAAAGATTGACATTATCGAATTTACCAGTTGCAATGACACATCGTCAATTGCCAACAGCGATACGTTATGCAAAACCTTCTCAAACTATTGAATAAGGTATTTTTTGTTTCAAAACGGTCATTTTCGATCAAGCTGTATTTTGGAAAGAAATATACTCGTACCGTTTATGGTGACTATTCATACGAGATCTTAAGACTCTTATCTAAGCATTGCTATCGAAGTATTGAACATGTAGGTTTTGCAAATCATCGCGCCAGGCGCCGAGCCTCACAACGTGAGCAGAAAATTACTTGTCATCGTTGAAAATGCAATTTGTTAATGAGCTAGGACTTCGTTGCTTTTTTATCATTGTCTCACATTGCAGTCTGGGTTCTCGTGGCATCGTCGTTCTTAGTGTTTGGAATTGTTTATGTACTGAATTTTGCATAAAATCATGTTGAGTTATAATGGATCAACTGTCTAACAAAATCGATAACCCCAACCACAGAGTGCATCACCTATCCGTTTAAGATGTTATTTGGTAAAATATGGGGCACTGCAAACGGTAGCGGTTTTGACGGACGAAGGGTTTTGCAGCCCTACAACCAAAAGTGGAGATCATGTGCTGGGCAACGAAGTCGTTGGCTGCGATAACTTATTTCATCATTTAACGTCCCATCTTCGTGATGTAGACAGTTGGATATGATCCACAGGAGGAATCATTAATAGAGAGTTGTATTGACATTTCCTTGCTGGTTTGTGGTGATGCAAATTGTGGTTTCATACAGCATCTGTTTACCGGTTGAAATCAACACGGTAAAATGATACAAACAATGCCATTAGACTTGTTTCTGTTAGTTGTATTCGTTTGGCTAATGCAGATAAAGAAATGTGTTTTCCTCCATCTTCATGTCTGCATGGCTGCCTCTTGTTTTTACAATCATTCACAAAGGTGGATTCTTCTGTGACTGGTAAGTGATTTGTACTCTCCTTTCCGGTTCCCTGACATTTATCAATTTTTTTGCAGATTGAATACGAATGGTGAGCTTTCAAGCAAATAAAGAGTAAAAGCTTTAACCCTTAGTCTTTTGTTGGCTTCTACAGAAGCCACCAATGATCATGCACTCTTCAAGGTTTTTCAGCCAAATAATTTCAGCAAATAAATAAAACACTTAAATTTTGTGTCAGTCGACAGAACAAAAGGCTGAAATTTCGAAATTGGGAGTTTGGAAATTGGGGCAAAAATTAAACCATCATGCTGAAAAAGATACGCAATATGAAATGTTAAAAAAAGTCCTGAATTAATTCCACAGTCATAGGTTTTATTTCTTTGTTTGATATATTGCATCATTTCAGGATAGTTAGATATCTGCGTTGTAAACTGCCAACAGAAATCAACAAGGTCCACAGATTTACGACAAAAATTAAAACTTTGTGAAAAGCAAATTCGACACGGCCGACCGATTGACGACAAACAATATTTCAAGCAACAGAAATCAGCACGGCTCAGAGATTCACGACGGTAAGAATTTAACTTTGTTTATGCCAACGAAATCAACATGGCGGTTTTGTCAAAGAGATTTTGCCGTCCTGTTCAAAAAAGGAAAATTTGAATCAAGAAGTGCGAAGAGCAACTGAAGTTTTTACAGCGAATTAAATCTTCTTGCAACTGTTTCCATGTGATTCTCTAAAATGCGGACATTGTTGCATGCTCGACAACGCCAATCAGATGTTAGTGGAAAGTGGGATGTTTTACTCCAAAATTTGATATCATGCATTTCTGATCGCTTTTGACTTGTTGGATGAAGCAGAGACAATTCGTTTTGGAGGTTCTCATCCCTTTAGTGTCGCAATTTTTGAGATTTGTCTTAATTTGTATGCGTCTATACACACATTTGTTTATCAATGGTCAGTCGAAAATGTACTCAATCCTTTTTCTGTTGTTTGTTTCAGACACGCGAATACGACGTCTGCTGAGACAAAATTACACAATCGTTCTAGGCGTGTATGCCGTTTCTTGTGACAAATTCGTATATGCCACGTTTCAGAGTGCAGATATCAAGCGAATTGCTGAAATTCGGGACAGTGTTTCAATTTCTTAAAATGCGGGAGGTAAAATCGTTTTTTTTGCAGTCAGATGATAAACGAAAAGAAATTTCATACGGTTTTAATTCACAAGCAATTAGGATGACGTTCGTGTAAGTTTCTCATGAAACACATCTTACCAGCCATCATCGTCATTGTCTCAATATAAGAGATGCAATCTCAAACTGACCCGGACATCAAAATATCTTCCTACATGCCTCCTTAGACACTCCTAAAAGGCTCAATCCCTAACGAATCAACTTAATCTAACACAACATATCTCCAACCTGCATCCTACCCATTTATGCCAACCTGTCCAAGGCTGTATACAGGATAGATGGTGTCCAGGTATACATACTTTACTTTAGGACTTAGCCTCAGCAGATAGCCATGCAACCGGTGTCTAGACAAGAGAATGATGGAATGTCCAGTAGCTTCGTCGCACATCAACTAGTTTCAAGTGAAAATGACGCACACAGTGCTGTAAACACGCGATATAGTTTGACAACAGCTTGTGAAAACTTGCCACTTCCCAAACAACACCTGTGGGATCACAAAAAACCGAAAGATGTTCATAGGTACCAAACTGGCCTCACAAAGTCGAATTGACAAACCAGATGATGAAGTAGATGGTACACGGAATTTTCGTACGGCATTTGCCAAATGCCAGAGAGTTAACTACCTTAATGTTTGTCCAATTTTCTTAAACGGAATCTATTTTGAATAGACAAGCAGAAAAGAAACTAGGTTGGTACCCATCTGTTAAAGACCAAAACTAAAATGTTCTTTGTCTTTGTATTCCAGAAGCAACTTGTCTTCACTGAGTTATGGATGCAACTATTTATTGTTGCTATGAATTCAAAAGCTGTCTTAACAGTCAGATTTAAGAGATTCAACCAGATTTATAGTTTAGGTGGTGTAGAAAAATAGTCAGGTACAGTTGGTGAAGCAACGAAAAATACTGAGCATCGCAATGCTAAATGGGAACAAATCCTGAGTCTGTCAGATCTTCGCGGAAAAACAAGCTCAGGGGGAACAGACAATTTAACAGTGGAGTGTAAAAACACGTTGTCAATGTTTCACTGATGTAGAATCCTGGAGCCCTTTTTCTCCAGTAAGGAGCACACATCAAAGCTGATTTCTTTGTTAGTTCTGGGGCACCCAACTCCCATCATCTGCGTATCATATCGATACAAGAGGATAAAATAAATCTTAAATTTGATCTTCAGGACAAAATAAAGTGGCCAAATGCAACCTACGTTGCCACTTGCTTTTTAGTTTTCGAGGTTCGAAAGATAAGAGTAAACGTGATGTTAAATTGGATTTCTGGCAATTTATGGGACACCAGGAACTTCGCAACTCATCACATCTGCCTAACATATTGATAAAATGTTATCAAATGGATCTTTATTTTTATAACCTTTTAGCGGAAAACAAAATGGCCAGCGTCAGTCTCCTCTGAGTGCCTCGCTGGTGATGGAGGTTTAAAATGATATTGTGGCCGAACATGGTCAGAACACAAGATGAACTGTAAACACAACGCACTCTAATATATCAGAGTTTTTGACAACTAGGAATTTTCCAGAATTTAACACTGAGCACAAAAACGGGAGAGTTTTTTCGAAGCAAAAATTCCGAACGTCTTTCTCTTTTTAGGGAGGATATTTCTCAGAAATACGGTACATTTATATTGGAGATCCAAATTGAGGAAATAATCTGGACATCAAAAGTTATCGGGGATATACGGAACAACCATATCATCAAGTGAGTAATTTCTGCTTCGCTATAGAATGGAAATTGGATTTGTTTTAATACACTTCTGGACTCAAGTAAACCTAACTTGTCCATAACGTCATAACGGGTATTTTACAAACCCCAGGCTGAGCTAGGAATATGTGCTACACAGCCAGGAATATGTGCAGATCAGCTGTGTAAATTTTGTCCTGCCTGCCCTAGCCACAGATTTTTTAGCCATATGGTTGTGCTTATGCGTCCTAAAGTCAGGCAATCAGCAAATAAGCAAGGCACATTGAATCATGACTTTGCAAAAACAGAACAGTCTATTCGTATTCTGGAAATTTTGATTACAGACAGGCATGCCGCCTCAATGTACTCGGGGAGATATGCCTAAGCCGCCCTATCCTGAGGTTTCCAGCAATCAGGCTTTGCACATTGAATCACAATTTTGCAATGACTGAATAGTCTGTTCTTGTATCTTTTTATACAGGCAAACGCAAACATGGCTCCTTAATGTGCAAAAAGAAGGTGGTCTAAAATGTGAGTGAAGAATTCACCAAATGCGCTTTGTGCTGCTGCTGCCAAGCCATCAGCGCACTTCTAGTCCTATGAGGTAAATTTTGGCCATCATATAATTTCTTTGCTGCAGAAATCAAATGCAAGTCGAATTTGCCAAGGACTGTATCAGACAGTTTTTACTTCTTTTAGCTTGGGCTACTTATTTTCGTGCTGTGTTAGATGCTTCCAAATACGAAAGTGTCTCTTCATCATGTGAACTGAAGGACAAAATCGATTTCACCAGTTGCCATCGTCAATTTTTTAACAGCGATAAGTTCCGCAAAACATACTTGAACTACTGAACAAAACATTCTGAAAATTTCAAACAGACTTTTTTGTCCACCTATCTTTGGAAAGATACTTTTCAGGTAATTACTCTAGCGCTATCCTTGTGTTGCTTGCCTTCGCCATGTTGAACGCATATTTTGCAAATCACTGCGCCAGTCACCGAATCACACGCCGGTGACTTGTGTAGAAATTATTAGTAATCGATTAATGGAAAACGTATTTTTCCATTAGGTAGGACTTCGTTGCATTTTTAATTTCTCACACACCGCAGTCGGTGTTGCACGCTAGATCGTCTACCTTGGCATGTGGCATTTTTTCACTATGCGTTTGTAATTTGCAAAGTTAATGTGGAAAATTCATACGTTAGCTATAGAGATTCACCTGGCCGACAAAAGTGTTATCCTAAGCCACAGAGCGATATTCCTGTGCGTTTTTATTCTTAAATGGTCACATGTGGTCCACTAAAATGGAAGTGATTTTGACGCATCCAGGTTTTTTGCAGCAATCCTGTGACCCAAAAGTAGAGGTCTTGTGTGCATAAACGGAGCAAATTGGTCTGTGACCACTTGTTCATTTAACTTTCCTTTTTGTGATGTTGAATGTTAGGTGATCCATAGGTGGAGGCATTATCTGGTATTACCATTGATATTTTTTTGCTCGTTGGATTTGGATCCCAAATGTGGTTTCATGCAAAACTGTTCTCCTGATTGCATTCAACACGGTTAGCCGTTTCTGTATTGAGCTAGTAGAGCTTTGAAGTGATATGAAGTTGAAAGCAATGGGAAGAGACAAAGCATCCTAATTTTACAAAGAGACCAAAATTATAGAAATCAATAATTTCATTCGATTTGTTCCTGGTGGCACTCGGTTCGACGATCCGGATGTCGATATGTGCGTATTCAACGATCGGCATCTCCCTGTGGCTGGTTCCTTGTTAGAGCAAACATCCTAAAAAGGGCAGCTTCTGTGAGTGGTAAGTCATTTATGCAGAACTTCTCCGTTTCCTTGACATTTATTTTTTGTCGACTGTGTGAAAAATTGCATCACTTCTGGACGAATTGTTATCAAACCCAAATTTTTCATGTGATATTTCGAAAGACCACTGTTGGAATGCATGAGATGAGATTTGAAAGTCATCAACTCCAAATATGCGAGTCTCAATAATTATTGATCAACCCTCGTATTAGGAGTCAAAATGATATTTTTGCTACTTCACCCGTCCAGATAAGATAATAAAAAACAGGAACGCTATTAGCGTTTTCACACAGTTTAGGTGGAGAAATCGGAGCACTTTAAGATGTTTCCGCTCAGTTAAGGGAGGGAATTAGAGCTGCCGGTTAGAATTCGAAAATTTGTCTTCATCGAAGACTATTGAGGAGAAAGGAAAATCTTGGACATTGGACAAAGGTCCAGACATTTGAAATCTAAAAGTTTTAGTTTGTAAGGGATCAAACGTTACAAACGCTTCCACTTCTCTCAAAATTTCCATTTGTGGTCAGAATTCCAAAATGCCGATTGCTGCACCATGCAGATCAAGGGAGTCTGGCTGTGGCATTGTTCCATAAAACAAAACAAATAATATATACGAGGTTTTTTGACACGGTTTGGGTTTGGAAGGGACTGTATATAATCCTTGCGTGAATAACCGTTACGTCGCATGGTCTTGAAAATCTGTTTGCATTCTTGAGTTAGGACTGCAGGGCTACACAGGTTGTGGGCACGGCGCAGAAGTGTTTTCCACGTCGCAAGCTTTTGTGCAGGGTGGTGACAGGATGTTATATGCAAGTAGAGATCTGTGCTTGTGACCTTCCGGTGAACTGAGAGAGTTGGTGGCAGTGAACTTCTGTCAATGCGAAGATCCAGAAAATCAATGGTATGATTCTCCTCAAGCTCGACACTGAATGACATGGATGGGTGGTAGCTGTTAAGCTGATCCAGAAACTGTTTGAGTGCAGCTCTGCCATGGGGCCAGGCCAGGAGGGAATCATCGGCATACTGCATAAGCCACTTCGGCTTCTGAGGAGCATCGTTGATGGCCGTAGAAATGAATGCAGTTAGGTAGATGTCAGCCAGCAAAGGTGATAGCGGCGATCCCATCGGGGTACCCTCCACCATCTTGTAGAAGGTGTTCTGGAACACGAAGTACGATGTGTCCAGCACGGATTTGGTTAACCGAATGATTTCATCCACCTCTGAATCAGAACAACTTTTTTGTCGAAGTGCTGAGGCTAATGCTTCGAGGGCCTGAATTCTGGGTATTTTTGTGTATAAGGAATCTGCATCAATGCTACACAATAGATCGGAATCGTCCAATGTGTGAGTGGAGAGCAAAAGGTCCTTAACTTCGGCTGAATGCCGCACTGCGCGCTCCACTGGGCGGAAGTATGCTGAAAGTTTTCTTGAGAGGAGGGCCGCTAGGGCTGTGTTCGGCCCATTTTGGCAGGAGACTATTGGGCGCATTGGTGGGTCTGCGAGATTCTTGTGGATCTTTGGTAGCCCATACAGGATCGGGGACATTGCTGAGTGGGGAAGAACATCCTTCAGTTTCCAGGACTCTTTGAGATTCGATGACCGAATGACCTTGGTGACCGCATTAGAGTAGTTGGTGGTGGGGTCCTTGGTGAGTTTAACAAAAGCTGGATCAGCCAGAACTTTGAGCATGGCCTCCTTATACTGGGCTGTCTCTAAAACTACAATGCGGTTGCCCTTGTCTGCTTTGGTGACCACAATGTCTTTGTTGGCTCTCAGGCGGGAAAGAGCAAGGCGTTGTGGGACAGTTAGGTTGGCATCTGACGCCATCACTTTGTGGGACTGAATAGCTGCCTTAAGGTCAGTTCTCAATGCTGCTTGCGAGGCTGGAGACAGATGTGTGAGAGCTGGTTCCAAAGCACAGACCAGTTCTTTGACATTGGGAGCCTTGGGGACTGGAGCGAAATTGAGACCAAGGGACAAAACTGAGACTTCGTCCGGGCTGATGGGGTGCCTGGAAAGGTTAACAACTGTGTCCTGGTCACGATGTGTCATGGCTGATGGCAGGGCCTTGCCTCCTCCTTGCGTGGGTCTAGCTAGACTGTTGAAGCGGTTGGCATGATAGAGGAGCCAGTTGAGTTTCTTTTCTTTCTTCTCCCACATGCGTATCCCGGTGTGCCGCAGCTGTTGAATGAGCCTCGCACTGAATGTTCCCAGAGAAGCGTCGGGCATTGCGATAAGAAGTATCTTGAGATGTGGTGAAAGTTCGGCAAATAGTCTCTTAGCTGTAGCATAGCACAAACTGATGGCTTGCCTGAGGAAGGTGAAGCTAGTTTTGGTGCACGCATTGCGTGTGTGTTTGGACACTAGATGAGAAGGGGGTATCACAGAGAGAGATCTGGGAACCACTTGTAATTGTTGACACTGGCGGAGAAACCGGAGCCTGATGGCATTGTTCAGAATTTTAAAGTTGATTCTCGTCACAGCAGTCAGTGGAACCTCGAAGCCTTCGCCTAGGCTGGGTAATAATTAGCGGTACATTGGACAGACCATGAACAAATTAAGCCTCAGGGTTCAGCAGCACAAACAATCCTGCAAACCGCACTTCACAGGCGCACCAACAGAACTAACCCATCATGTTCGCAACACAGGTCACAAGCCGGGCTGGGAAGATGCAAGCATCTTGGAGCCTGAGAGACATTGGCGGAAGAGGTTACTGAAGGAATCCATTCACATCCTGCAGTGCAACACACCCATAAACAAAAAGGACAGCATGCAGTTGGATATCGCTTGGCATTCATTTTTCAACAAAAAGCCGTCAATGCCGAACAACACGAAAATTGGATGTGCCCTCGTCAAGCAGCAGTCGGCGGTTCAGTTGAGCTGACGATGGCGTGGTGACACGTCGAAAGATCTCCTCTGTGAGTTTTATTTTTACTAGAAAAGCCCGTCGGCCTGACGGCCAACCAGGGCAACAACGAAGCATAAAGCGCAGCATACTCGCAAAGTTGATGCGCAAGCGTCCCCATGCACTGGCCCAGCCCTGGGATTGGATTCCGATATCAGGCCTGTTTTCACAAAAAAGCTTGCAATGGCGGGACACATTTGACAACCGACCCGAAGTGATCACCGAGAAACCGATCTGAAGTGATCACTTTCTCGAGTTTGGGCAAAAACTTTAGGGGTCCACCAATTTAGGGGTCCTTTTGGGCCCAATTGGGGGTCTGGGGTGGAGCATCCAGTCGGGGTCTGGGGCAGAGCCCCAGCCGGGTTCCAAGGGGCTGAGCCCCTGGAGCGGGGTCTGGCGGCGGAGCCCCTCAGAAGCTGAAGAAATTTTGAAAATTTGGTGTGGTCTCGGGTTTTCGTTGCGGCCACCTTGGGTCAGACCTTGTTGCGAAAGTTTCTGCTTTCGCTTCTGCTTCCGAAAGATGGTGGCAAAACTCGAAAAAGCGAAACAAAATGCAAAAGATGAAAAGAAGCGACGAAGGGTTTTGTGAAAAAAGCAAAGATGGAGGACTTCAGAAAAGCAAAAATGCAGAGCTCAAAAAACCTCGCTTAAAAGAGCTCAAGCCTGAAAGTCTCATTGCCAAAAACGATTCTGTTCCAAAAATCACCTTGTCCGTTTTGCACCAGATTTGAGTGGCCCTCCTTTTCATCAACAGTCGGATTCGGCTTTTGCCACGAAGTGTTGCTTCGTGGAACTCAAAATCAGGTCATCTTGGGCTGCTTACGATCAGCAAATGGACACCCAGAGATGGCAGTATATTCCACTCCACGTGGAGTGGAATTCCACTCCACGTGGAGTGGAATTAAGTCCCACCCAATCGCAACCAAAACCCAATAAGATCACTGCAAACTGATGAAAAGGCTTGTGAAGGCGGAAGGACGGGGATGAACGATTTTGGAGGCGGAACCCAATCCTGGATGGTCTGTGGTATTTGAGGGCGTAAGGTAGGTAATGAACAAAACTGCTGGTGGAAGGATGGTGATGAGGTGCGATGAGTCGCGGTGGTGATGAGGAAGGAGCGTGGTGGTGATGAGGAAGGCTGGTGAGCATGATGCTCTGTGTCAGTTCACAGCAAAAGAAAAGAGCGAAACAGATGTTGTTTTGTGGGCGGAAGGTAGGTATGGTAGGTGTGGTGGCTTCAAACATTCAAACACGCATGCAGCATTGGAGCAGAGGAACGGGGCGTGCTGCCGACTGGACTGCACCAAAGCGACTGCACTGCTGGCCGGCTGAAGGCAACGCTCCCCTCCTCAATCAATGGGCGAAGAGCATGCAAAAAGCGTGAGGTGGGAGCGGGCGCGAAAACTGTCGCAATTTTCCAAAATCCAAAGTTGGCCCAATCGAGCATGCTTGGTTTCCATCCAGCATTGCCGTCAGATGCGGTCAGCAATCATGACTGCTTGGCGTCACGCTCCCCAGAATCTTAATTAGTGGCCGATAATATTGCCACACCACACACTCAGAGAAGGTAAACAAATAGAAAAGTTGTAAATTTTCGACTAGCTAGGATAAAGTATCGATACGTTTAAAGCGCTTCCCTAAGTTGAGGGCGAAAGACCACCCATATCATCCAGCAATGTAGAGTGTTGTTTGGGTTTTTATAACGTTCTTGTAACATTTCCGGGAAGGATGATCCACGCATTTCCTGAACTTGCGTTGAGCTGTTGTTCCGCAGTTGCAGCTTCTTTTCATTGCAATTTTTCTTACAACCTGCGGTATGGTGTTAGCAGGTGATGTACCTAGCATATCAAAATTGCAGTAATGTATGCTAGCTCATGTCATATCACCCATGCCTAACTGGATGTTATAGGACATAGCACCTGATAGCAAGAATGCATCTGACACAGTTTCAGATGTCCCTCTGCTTGTTTTCAGCTGAAGCCTCAACCCAACAAAAAGTTTGATCCAATATTGCATGACCATGACATATTCATTAACTATTTATTATATGTATATCATTCTGTCATGGAATATTATCGTTTGTAGTTGGTGTAATCACTTCCGTTACAACACTGAAAACACTGTTGTTACATAAGTAAATACACGGACTACCGTCTTTAATCATACCTTTCGTCAGCTCCAAATTCAATCATGGAATGTCTTTGGCATAATTATTGGTCAGTGTTTTATCCGAATTTTCAACTCGATACGGTGATCCGAATGATCATCCTTTTTGCGCGCCTGCATCGACGTTGACAGGTGCGCCTGTATCAAGGATTATACAATGGGAGCATTAGGTGAGATTTAAGTTCTCGAATAATGTTAGCAGCAAATGCCGAAGTGAAGTCAGTTTCGTACTAACTGCGTTAGTGGATCCCCAAGATAGAGCATTAGTGTCATTTCGTGACAAATCAGCAAAGGAGGATGCAAAGAATTTGTTCTGGTCATGCTTGTGAGAGACAGCATTGGTGTCATTTCACCATTTCAGCTTAACTTTGCCCGAGCTTTTCAGCATTGATTTTCGCTCTGTAGAGAAGCGGCAGTTTTGATTTTCAGCATTGATTTTCGCTATATTATTTAGTTCGCGGTTTTAGACCGAGTCCAAAGCATGCGGCTAGGGAGTGCTTTTCCATGCCGCGCAGTGCTAATTCCTGCACAAATATTAATCGCTGAATCCCTGAATGAAATTTTACTATTGTCGATCGAGGACGAGGGTAGCCTCGCTACATTGTTAGTCCGGGACCTGCAATCTGAGTCTCACGATGGTGTTTGCGCAACGATAGACCCGGGAATGATTAAGCACATTTTTGTTCGGTGCTTGGAGCTGTTTCTGTGGAATGTTTCTGAGCAATGCATAGCTCTACCTCGCCAGCATAGTTTTTCCTATTGACATTATTTGGAAAAAATAAGGAGGTTGGTCCTGGTAAAGAACGTAAATATATTTTGTGGTAATTACGTTCAGTTATCAAAAGCATACAAATCCTAGGTAGTGTTTTGGAAGGTGTTTTGCCTTATTTCTTGCAGTTGTTAAGGATGTATGTTAACGTAAGATTGACTAAACGTTTTCTAACTCATAATGACAGACAAAAGTGGGTAACACTAAGGATCCCTGACTACGTGTGGAATCGGCAATTTCGCAGGCGTATTCGTAATTAAAGCAAGCCAAACCTGACCTACCCTCTCCGACCTTTGTCAAAAATTAGGTTAATGTAGTTGGGGTGATGGAGCAGTAGGCAGGGAGAGGTTAGGTCAGAGTAGGTTAGCCTTAATTACGAATATGGAACACCGTACGTCCGTGAATTTGCCGAATCCACATGAAGTCAGGGATTCCGAAGTATTACCAAAACTTGCTCTACGTTCCACGTGAAATGTTTTGAACCCTCGATACGGACAGCATCAATCGCCGATGATCGCAGTTGATTTAGTGGATTTCCGTTTATCTGCTACTGATCCCTCCCGAAGTCGAATACAGAGTTCCATGATAAGCAGCTATCCGTCTCTGTCTAGACAACAGCCAGATATCTGTCAGCAGGAACGCAAACACGAAGGCTTACAAAAGCATTGTTGGAGCTCTCTGCTGAACACTGAACAGGCAAAGGGACCCAGGCACGGGTGCTATTTAAAAGGAGTTATTGGCTTGTAAGGTGTGTTGCATGGCACTTACACATATCATGCGAATGGCTTTGATCATTTTATGAGTGCTTATTTATCGCCAGGACTATGCGATAGTTTTTATTTTCTTTTTATCAAAAAGGACAGTTTGGGAAAACAACGCAGGGAAAAAGGACTTTTGGTGTGCAGATAGCATGTCCATTCGTATCTCATCGCAACCACTCTAAACGGAGACAATCCGTAAACCAGCAAAAACCCTGTGATGGCCAGGAATGCATCTCAAAACGTTCCATACCACCTGAATTGCTTCCAGGAAGACATTATGCATGGTATGGAGGAAATTACTTCCAGAGAGATGAATCCATACATTAGGCATTTTTTTAAATTTGGTGCCTTAGATATTGGCAATATTTTTGCTAAATTGCAGGGAAGGCAGGTTTGCACAGCGCCAGATTGTGCGTGCATTAATTCCTTATAAATCGATTAAAAAATCCCACACTAACTCTTTGACGGGGGTGAGGCTAGTTTGGAAAAAGTTGGCAGGCGTATGAGGACTATCTTCCCCGGTGCCTTTGCCGGTTATTTCTGACGTCCGATAGAACGATTGAGGCACGAACTCTTTCACAGACTAAAAAAACGCACAGCCTTATAGATGATCTTGCAGGGATGTCCAAAGCCGTTGTCTCTTCGTTGGATCATCTGAAAAGGAGTATGTAGAGCAAGGACGAACGTGCTGCAGAGTTGTGCCACTAATGCACAAAGAAAAAATTCGGCCGCAAAATAAGTTGGCGTCTGCTGGATTAAAAAAAGGTCGCACAACCTGCAATTTGCTTCGTGTGTTGAGGAAAAACCGGTTGATTTTCTTATGATCGCGGATCTCGAAACAATTTTGGAGGGCAAATCGAATATCTTATTGGATGAGTATCTCATAAAGCATTGAAAACTGAGGGGATATTGCATGGACAACACCCTGGAACAGTTTATTATTTTCTCGTGAATATGGATTTATACACGGACAATGAAATGAAGACGATTTCGATATGAACACAGATGAAAACGTGCAAGAAGAAACTATGGATGAAAGCAATACCTATTTCAATGCAACGATGATGAATACACTGGGTGTGGCAATGATACTCCGGTATCTTCAAGTTTTTTTAAAGTCCTGTACGTTAAACGTTTCAAAAATTTTAAAATTTGCAGACCCCCGTCAAAAACAGTCGAGATTGCCCTCCAAATCTCCACAGCCTGATTTTTACCTACTGACCGTTAATCTGGCAGACGCCAACTTATTTCGAGGCTACTTTAATTGTCTCCAAAAAATAGCTCAGGATGAAATTTAGGAGTGCATAGGCACAGTCTTTGGTGCAATACCGGATCTAGACTTCAACTCAGATGCGAACGCAGAGTTAAAATAATAACAAAAGTAATTTTTATATCCCTATATAATCATAACGGATTCAGACTCATGTCTGGGGTCGTACTGCTAGCGCTAAGTTCATTCGAATCTTCTCCAAACAGAGTCCGCAGGACGAAAATTTTCATCGGATTGTCCCATTTCAGTTGCATCAGCTTTATATTTGTTCGTGGATGGGAAAGCAGTTTTTTTATCATGGAAAAAGATATTTGGCTTCCACATTCAGCAATATCTTTTAGTTATAAAACTACTTTCCCATCTTTACACAAATATAAAGCTGATGCAACTGAAATGGTACAATCCTGTGCAAATTTTCGTCCCGCGGACTTCATTTGGAGAAGATTCGATTGAACTTAGCGCTAGCATTGCAACTCCAGACATGAGTCAGAATCTTTTATGTAATATTATGCAGGTAAATACAAATTATTTTTGTTATTATTTTCATTCTGGTTTTTTACATCCGAGTAGAAGCCTAGAACCGGTCTTACATCAAGGAATGAGCCTATGCGCTCCGAAATTAAACCCCGAGCAGTTCTTTTTGGGGACGATTCATGGGGACGATTCACATAGTAACAGTAATTCCAATCGAGTTAACAATCGTGGTACGTTTTGGATATGGCGTCCGCTTCAAATATGGCAATTCCCACGCCAGAAGTTGTGCGTGAGTGTGATTATCTGCCTAAAATTACGTCCCATATCTGCGCAAATCGAAGAGTTTTGGGGATGGGGATGTTCTTTATGAGAACTATCAACAACTTTCTTCACAACCATATAACTTGCACTTCATCTATTTTGCTATTGGCCTAAGGAAAATGGTGTACCTTTTCCTTCTTCCATCCCCGAATAAAGACAATTACTAATCTCAATTCTCTTGTTTTCATGATCTGATTTTTCAAAATAACAAGATCAATATAGTTGCCTTTGAACTACAGCAAATAATGATGATCTTTCTTAAATATCTTATCCTTATTCTTAGGATTACTTTCCTGCTCCATACAGTTGAAATCTAGGTTTCTGTCTGAATTTGTGCCGGAAATATGATTATCTCAACGAATTTCTGGATGCGGAGTGCTACATCGTCATCCAGCAAATTTATTCTGGCATTTAGAACTACTCTAGAATGGATATTATTTGTGCACGTGATCGGTGTTTTTTGTGCGTTATCGGGGATACACAAGCAATGGCATGACAGGCTACATGATAGAGTTGCAGAGGAGCTGAAGAAGGGAAACAAAATCTTCCCTACAGATGGAAGTTTTCGCATGCGCTTCTTACGTAACAAAGATAACCCTACGAAGGAAGATTTGTTTGATGCGCTTCTATTCATTCGAAAGGATGAACATGATCCTGTACCGATTACAACTGACACTCTGGAAGAATTCATAAAGACCGTAGCCGGTAAGTTATGATTTGCAGTTTTTCTAGGTTGTTCGAATGTCACGTCCTTAAGAGGACTTCCTCAGCACAACTACCAAATATTGGGGTTAAAAGAACCTTTGGATTCATTTTTTACACTGAAGCGAAATATAATACACAATGATTCAAAAGTCAGCCTTACCATGGAAGACCTGGGCGTCCGGACCGTGCGCTGCTCTGTTTATTACATCCCTGCTCTAAAATACATGCATTGGCTTGCTTTTGTGGCCAGCACGTGATTGCCGGCGTATCCTGTATGACATAATGGTTCATTTTTTCTTCGTATGAATTAAATGTTAGTCATTTTTGTTCCCGAGCATCGCTCAAAGATGGCGAAATGCTGTACATGGTGAGCAGGAATGATCCCGTTACTAGGATTACTTGCTCGGTCATTACGTGGGACTGTGCCCCCTCCAGGACCTTACTCTGGAGAGACTTTGAAACACAAACATCATTTTTCGTGAGAAAAAACATCCAAATTACGCTGAACCTGTGCAGGTAACAAGCAATGAAGGTTTTACAAATGTTTTTGTTAAGACAACCCACCGAGGGGCGGAGGAGAATGAAAGTTGGATTGAGCAAATTATGTGTGAGAGAGTGTTTGATTCATCAAATTCTGAAATAATAAGAAATCAAATAGTCTATGAACAAAAAAAAAGATAAGAATCTTTCAAAGAGTGAGAAATCACAAGATAGATAAAAAGAGACAGGGTGCAAAAAGGACTCAACAGGAAGAGAGGAATAATTGAATGAATAATTATTTCAGCTCCATGGTCAGTGCCAATTTTGAGTTATACATCAGACAGGAATATTTGCGTCAGAACTCTTAGTGGTGGCGCAAAGTAAATCGATATGTGGAGTATGGTTTTCTTCTTGTCATTTACTATTTGGAACGTTGCAGAAGATGTAGCCACTGAATGACGACGCTTCATTGTATCTTGAAATCCACACTAAACCGTTGACACAAATCAAAATAAATACCAAAAAGAGAATTATCAATGAATTGCATTTCGCATTCACTCCATTTCCCACAAGATATGCGTGCCAAGAGTGTAGTCATTGATGAACGCCACAACTATATTTTATTGGTGAATTCGTTACCAGTGCATTCATTGCCATACCGTTTTCAAAATCGCGACGGCCGACGCGTAACAACGACAACAAACGCAAAGAAACAACTAACTCGCACTAAGACCTTCAATATACAAGAAAAGAATCTAGAAGGAAAAAAGAAGGAAAAAATATTTTCAATAATATTTCGCGTACACTGTGCACCCTTGGATTTCTAACACATGTTTTCAATGCCAATCCGCAACCAGTAATTCTAAATGACACCGATCGCCGCAAAAACATGGCATTTAACCAACGCGAGAAGGTCGAAAGATTATAGATTCTCCCTGCGAAGAGACAACAATCCAGTTAGATTTTAACGTGCAAAGATTTGCCTGTGTTGAGAGAAGGTTTTGTATTTCCCGTGCGAAAACGTCAGCGGCCGATGTGTGGTAACTGACTCAAAAAGGTTATTTTGTTTGATTTAAAAAGTGAAGATAAAAATAAACAGAAAATAAAAGCATTCATTGCCATACCGTTTTCAAAATCGCGACGGCCGACGCGTAACAACGACAACAAACACAAAGAAACAACTAACTCGCACTAAGACCTTCAATATACAAGAAAAGAATCTAGAAGGAAAAAAGAAGGAAAAAATATTTTCAATAATATTTCGCGTACACTGTGCACCCTTGGATTTCTAACACATGTTTTCAATGCCAATCCGCAACCAGTAATTCTAAATGACACCGATCGCCGCAAAAACATGGCATTTAACCAACGCGAGAAGGTCGAAAGATTATAGATTCTCCCTGCGAAGAGACAACAATCCAGTTAGATTTTAACGTGCAAAGATTTGCCTGTGTTGAGAGAAGGTTTTGTATTTCCCGTGCGAAAACGTCAGCGGCCGATGTGTGGTAACTGACTCAAAAAGGTTATTTTGTTTGATTTAAAAAGTGAAGATAAAAATAAACAGAAAATAAAAGCATTCATTGCCATACCGTTTTCAAAATCGCGACGGCCGACGCGTAACAACGACAACAAACACAAAGAAACAACTAACTCGCACTAAGACCTTCAATATACAAGAAAAGAATCTAGAAGGAAAAAAGAAGGAAAAAATATTTTCAATAATATTTCGCGTACACTGTGCACCCTTGGATTTCTAACACATGTTTTCAATGCCAATCCGCAACCAGTAATTCTAAATGACACCGATCGCCGCAAAAACATGGCATTTAACCAACGCGAGAAGGTCGAAAGATTATAGATTCTCCCTGCGAAGAGACAACAATCCAGTTAGATTTTAACGTGCAAAGATTTGCCTGTGTTGAGAGAAGGTTTTGTATTTCCCGTGCGAAAACGTCAGCGGCCGATGTGTGGTAACTGACTCAAAAAGGTTATTTTGTTTGATTCAAAAAGTGAAGATAAAAATAAACAGAAAATAAAAATATTGTATCACCTATTTTTGATCCTGAAATGAAACTATTGGAGATATTCTTGCGTTTCAGATGAAGAACTGCTCAAGAGAGTGACCATCTCCGAAGTGATCAGGGGAATGAATGACAAGAGGCTTCAAAACATCCTAATAAGTAGTGAACTTTTGAATCCCGCCAATCTAAGCGACTTCTTAGAGATCAAGCGTGACGAACAGACGGTCGCCCAGTTCACGCTCAAGGAGGACCCGGGCAGTGGATTCCGGTACATCTTCAATCCCGTCGATGGAATTTACCAGATTTCATCATCTAGCGGAATCAAGAAGGTAATTGGCCATCAGTCTGTGATTAAATCTGAACGGGCCCGGGCCATCGTGATTAGAACGTTTGATATTGTTTGCCAAAAATATCTGTGAGTGAGGAGAATGTGCGAAACAAGTTAAAACCGTACTGCAACTGGATACTTCCAAAGCAAACAGATTTTACACATCACAATGCTCCGAATGTTTTGCGAATTCGTTGCTGTTAAGTTTTCAGGTTCGCGACTAAGCCCTTCTTTTCCCCACTACGACTCATAAACAGTGTCATAGATGTTTGATCTTTTTTGGTATATTCTTGTGTTTTGCTCGTAGTTTTGAAGAGGCATTCTGCCGGCAAACCGGTGCGCTAAAACAGGCTAAAATTAGCACAAATTCAAGGAAATAAAAATTGGTAAGCGTTGGCCTTCAAGCTGTCTAAGAAGATAGCAAAATGTGTAGCAGAGAATTCCAATATTCCATCGCAAAAGGAGCTAAAATAGGCAAATTTGGAATAAACATTTGAGAAATGCAGTCTCATGATTGATGTAGCACGGTTGTCTTGGGCAATCAATAGAATCCAGAAACTACCCATTGCCGAATCATATAAAAATCTAGAAAACACCGCATATTTGAAACTTGAACAAAATCCTGTAATATCAGTATCTATGATATTGCAGTTATGGAAATGTGGTATTCTTTTTTAAATTCTTCAAGTCTGGAATATTAAATATGTCCAATATACAATATTTCTTGCCTTGTGTTTGACCTTGTTGATATGGACGTGCGGTAATGCATTGATCATCTAGAAATATACCGCATTCCGTATCTATGATATTGCAGTTATGGATACAAGGTCTACTCTCTGTTTGCATTGGGCGAATGTTACTGTAAAATGCCTTATTGTTAGGAAATGGCTTATCTCCACTGTTTTTATACTTGCAGGGAGACGTTTTCAAAGTCGAAGGTAAAGTTTTCCATGTTACTGGAGATTTTGTCCGATTTGCCTGGTGTCCAAAACCATTTTGCAGAAATCATTCCATAGATGGATTCGATTGACGTACACGGCGTAGGTCCGAAGAACGTGACAGGAACGTGGGATCGAAAGAATCCTGAAAAATCAAGTAATCCATGGTAGAAAAAACAAAGCAGAAATCTAGAGTGATGACAGAGATTGACGACAGTTCTATAGTTCTAGAGGCGATAAACCGTTCTTTGTGTCACCCAGAATACGACCTCACATTATGAACTGGCGCGGCAACGTTTAAATCCGGTACAAAATTCGAAACCGGAACACGCAACGGCCAACACAGAAATTTATTTATTTATTAATTATTTGCTTGTTTATTTATTTATTTATTTTCATAGTATCTACAAAAAAATTTGGTAGATTTCAGGCTAACGAGGAGCTCTGCATCCATGTCAATCTATTTATTTGTTTGTTTATTTATTTATTTATAAAACATAAAATCTACAAAAAAATTTGGTAGATTGCATCTAACGAGGGGCTCTGCATCCATGTCAACAGAATAAGATACACACAGAAGAAAACCAATAAACAAATGATGAAAGAATAGCAATTTCAATATCAGCGATGGCTTAAATTCTTGAGCGTTTTTTAGGCTGATTGATTTCCTTCGCAGGAACCGTACTCGACAGCATGGCACTGCAGCCGTCACGTCTCTAGTCTTTGTTCTATACTGGTCAATGGCAGTGCGTACGGAGAAAAATTGAGAGAATAACGTTATACTCGTAGTTTGGAAATTTCAATTTGATTTTTCATTTTGGCTGACCTTTGCATTCTCCACCATGATTCAGTTGCACACCAACCTTGACATACGGAACTTATGTCGTAATGTGTGAAGAGATGCAGCACATCGCATGGGCAAAACAATGTTCTTCCTTGCAGACTACGAAACTGCATTTGAGAATGAGCATTAAATCTGCTTCTTGGTGGACTTTGCTTCACATGTGGTTGTCAATGATCTTCTGCACTTTGACGACTTTTCTCACCCTTACACTTATCTTAGCAAGCACAGCTATTCAGCATTGCTTCATCTCCACAGCTCAGCTGCATTGTTGTCATGTGGAGTATCGACATGATCTGAACAGTTTTTATCGCGTCAGATACCAATCGTTGATAAGCCGAACAATTGCCGATCGAAAAGTTCGCGACATGGCCAGGAATCGAATCCGGGTTCTTTCGACATTAAGCTCAACGTCGCTGGACACCACAACTTGATTTTCAAGTTTGCTATTATTTTCAAGAAAGATGTACACCTCTGTGGTTTGAAGTATCAGCTCTCTGTTTCTGTTATTCGCATAAGGGAGGTAGCTCAATGCAAGCCATGCTTCACCTAGCGGTTGGGATGAGAGTTTCATTCCTTTATTTTTCTAGCCTTAATTTAGCAGAAAAACGGAACTTATCTCACCTGCTCATGCTGCTCATTCTCAGCTTGCGAAGGCGAATAGCGCCAGGGTGGCATGCAAATGATTGAATAATTGACGACGCCTTTTTCCAAGCCCGGTTCTGGTATGGGGATCTATGACACGGATTCAGGTCTTTTATTGTTTGCTCATGTGACCTCGTCCGACCTCAACGTCATTGAGAATGTATGGGGTCTCACCAGACAAGGCATCAACTTTGCCTTGAGAGCTACTACTCAAAACGAACAACAGATGTGGCTGCTTATTCGTGCTCGTTTCCTGCAACTGCGAAACACACCAAACTACCTCAGAAACCTGACTTCATCAATGCCCCGCCGCCTGACAGAAGCCGTATTACATGAGGGCAGTTGGACGAAATATTAAACTCCACTTCAATCACTTTTTTTCAAGGGGTCGGGTAGCCTGACCCTGCCCAAGCAAATCAGCTTAATCTTACTGGAGCGAAAAGCTCCAGGTCCGACTGTTTGCAGCCCGCAATGCGATTTATGAGTCACCCTGTCTTTTCGATCAACCTGAAAAAAGCAATCTTTCAGCACCCGAGGTCAATAAAGCGTGCAAACGCCAGGTTATGACCGAAAAAAAACAAAGCAACACCATACACAACAATTCCAAAAATGCAAGATGAGCCATGAAAATCGGCGCAAACTTCAACCTCCATGGGTGTACGCATAATCTGTTTTTTTTTCATTTACGCATGTTCAGCCACAAAATGCATTGGAAAATTGAGTGTACGTCGTTTCAGGTTTTCGCAGGCACATCAGCTGTGGAGATGAAGCCGTTCTGAAAATCTGCAGTGATACACCAAGAGGAAGCGTCATTCACCAAAATTGAAACACCTGTATCTCGAGATACATTCCACTGAGAAAGTTGCCCATAGGGCGAAAATTTCTCTTTGCTAGAGAGGTTTTTAAAAAAATCGGTGACTCGTTTCCAAGTCCACTGCTTGTGGCCAATTTGAGCAGGGGTGGTTTTGGGTGGTTTCAATATCTCTGAAACCGTTGATCGGAGACGCAAAGTTTAAATTACAAAGTTGCAGCGCTTGCTCTTCCGTACCCGTAAAAACGGTTTCATCCCCATTGCACCCCTTTGCTTCCCACTGGGGGTGGTTTTCAATTGTGCCATTACCGCCGAGTGAAATGAACTGCCGAGTATCGACACATGCCAATGAGGCGATAAGAAGGCGCTAAGAAGTGGTAGAAATCTCAGGCGAGTTGGGGCCACACCCCCAGAGGGTGAAAAAGAAAAAAAAATTAATAACCAAAAAATTAGATAGGGGTAGTTCGCTGTAACTCCTGAATGGTCTGTGCTAGAGCATTGGCCCGAATTACAAAGTTGTAGCGCCTGCCCCTACGAATCCGCTCGTGAAGGTCTCATCCCCTTAGCACCCCCATGTCAAATTCAGGGGGTGATTTTCATATTTGCTTTCCGATGCATTTACGTTGCAAGGGGTGGTCCTGAGCACTATCCGCAGGCATTTTTAAAACCTCTGTCGAAGACAAGAAATCGCTTGCCAGAGGCAGCTTTCTCAGACCAATGAATCGTTAGATATAGGTGTTTGAATTATTGGTCCGATTGCACTGAATCACCCGGTATATACCACAATACATACTCGTACCTATGTGTTTTGTTTTCATATATCGATGCGTGAACTCCCAACCTGCTATAAGCGTGTGTTTGCTGAAGCCCAGCGCATGCTACTGTTCTTCCCGTGAGGCAGAAAAATGCCAAACTCTCCATGACAGCGTGCAAATGCTGACGTTAATTCCAAACTCTACCACGACAGCGTGCAAATGCTGACATTGATGCCAAACTATATCATGACAGCATGGAAATGTTGACGTTGATGACAAACTCTACCGTGAGAGCGTGCAAATGCTGACGTTAATGCCAAACTTTGTCATGACAGCGTGCAAATGCTGACGCTAGAAGATGATCGAGCATGTTTCGGGAGAAACTGAAGGTCAGCATTTCGATACTTGAAGCATATAATACAGAGCTGGGCGTTGAGCATGGTAGAAAGGTTTGAATTAGATACAGGTAATGATATTACTCATGCAATATCTGGGAAATCAGACGACCACCGGTGACCCCATAATGCCGAGAAAGTGACAGTTTCTGAAACTTGGATTGGGCGGAATGCAAAGAAATCATGACAGTGGCTTTAGGCCTAAAGCTGCAGTTAATTTTGCCACTCCATGTCTGCAATTTTCGTGCTCGATCTGCACCATGAATTATGATATTCATTGTGTTAAAGAGAATTTGCTTCTTTCATCCGATATCGCTCAGTGTGGTACTCAGGGAACTTGGAGTGCCAGTAGTGTAGACATTAAAGGTCTTAGCGCCATTGATTAAAATTGTCTCGTGTTGGAATGAGGAACTTTGCTTGGAAATTCGAAAGTGTTATTTTGTTAAATACTTTGTCACACGTAATCTAAAATTGCGTTTAATGGCAACACTTCTAAACGAAATGTTTGGAATTCTCAGGATGCTTTTCATGTTTAATATAAAATACAGTATCGAATATTTAAGGTTAGAGCTTTATGGAAACAGTTCTCGGAAAAGGAATCAAAATTGGAAAATTTGACGGAGGATTTGTTTTCGTATTCAGATGTTACTTAAGTAAACAGTGCTTTAAATTCTGAAACACAGTTTTCTCCGATGCAGCATGTATCCTCTTTTACAAACAGGTATTAGCAAAGCGTCCATGAAAAAGAAACTTCAAGATATGATAGCCGAGTTAAATGGTGCCAATGGAGGTACGACTACATTTTGAAACAACTAACACAACGTTATTGAGCATCGGTATTCAATATTCAGCCAAAGGGCCAGCTGCTTTTAAATCGATCCTCAAAAATTTTCGCATTATCAAATGCAATTTTTATACACCGTGGTTCAACTATCACAGGTATCTTTGGCACAGAATTGAGCGAAGTAAACCACGTTATTCACATCTTTTGGTTGTGAACTGGAATGATTCATTGTGCTACGGAGAAAGTACCTCTGAAGCTGATGCATTGATGTAAGCGGACCTATTTACGCGGAGCCTTTAACATGGCAGCAAAAAGTAATTGAAGGACCCTCCTTCCACTGAAAAACGTCATCAGGTTTGTCATGCATCTTTAGAGCTTATCGCCGTCATTCTAATGTCAGTTGTCAACTCCGTCAGGTTTTGGTGTGATTTACCAGCCCGGGACTGTCGTCGACATTGGCAGTTGCACGAGGTGGTTCCAAAACGCAAAACGATTTCAACATATATCATCATATCGTTTTGTCTAAACGCATAAGAATTGAAAAATCCGGATGAGTCAAACGAATTCTCCAACTATTGTTTAGTTGAGATAAACAATTGATCATAAAAGGGGTAGAAAGCGTGTGTGTGCGAAGATACAATTCCGGAAGACATGGCACGAACCCACAAGGCGAAGGATTGCTTGTTCAGGAGTGCGTTCATTTCAATTAACGTCTTTCGTCCTCAAGAAAAGTCAAACCAGGTATTCGGTGAGGCTTGTACCTTACAGCATTACTTACCTACTTTCATTAGCGGTCGCAGTCTTCGGACAGCAGTTTTCGGATTGTTTCTCTGGATGGATAGAACTCCGTTACATGTAACGAGGTTCTAGAAGGTGTGGGTATAGCTACCTCGTCTGCTGTGGTTATAGATGATGAAAATAAGACGAAAATGGGAACACATGCAAGTGAGACAACTAAGCCTTGTCTCCTTTGTTGAAACTCAGCCTATGGTAATGATAACTGCCATTTGTTGGCATATACAATAAATTTTATCTGAATTGTCAATGGGAAATAATGGCAAAGACTTCCTTTCTCACTGACTTCCGCACGGTTCTGCAGATTGCGCACGTTTGGTTCTTTCAGTTCGTTTAGTCTACCTGCTTGTTTTTCTTCTGAGAACTCTGTGGGTTTTGCGAAATCCGTTACGTGATCGGAAGGGCTATCGCAGCTGACTGTACCCAAAATTTATGATTATCTTTAGCCTTAGAGGAAAGAATAAAAGTTTATATGCAATCAGTGCTTGACTAGATGTGGGGCTTGTAATCTAGGATAATTACCTCTGGCAAAAATAAGTCTTGGACGCGAACTTAAGCAAATCACTGTAATACCCTCGGATGGTATTTTTAGTATTTCAAATTTAGAAGTAATGGATTTAAGTATTTGAACAATGTTGTTTAAAATCCGAAGGCAGACATAAGAAGGCTAAGACATCGCATCATCCTCACATGTAATGAAAAATGAATCCATGCTGAAACTACTTGGTGTGATCTGTTTCAGATATTCATGCAGCAGCGTGTGGTACGAAAATCAAATGATAAAATTATTGAGTCTTAAGAACATTCAGCAACGTTTTTACCATTTACCATGATTGGGATACAAAGTTTTGATGTTAAAAGATAAATTGAACCCTCGAAGGATGTAGGGTGCGCAATTAGGCATGCAATTGCAAGATACGGATAGTGCACTGATGAGTTCTTGAATTTAAATTTTCCTGGACACAGGAGGGAAAGCGAGTTCTCCCGATTTGGATAAAGTCATAGATTCCCAGGATGGATGGAGGAGAATTGGTCAGCTATTTTTTCTCAATTTTTGAAAAATGAGTTATTTTAGCATCCAGCACATTGGTGCAAGAAAAAGTAGAGAAAAAAGAACGAGCATTTCGAAAGAAATCATTCGTAACATAGCTGTTTTTGAACATTTTTTACATGCAGCATTTGTAACGGGAAAAAGCCATTTCGGCTCAGTAGAATGCGGCGAAATGAAAAGTTAATGAGAATTATGATAATAAATTAATGGAAATTAATAATTAAGTATTAATTTTTTTTATGTTTTTTTTTAACATTTTTTATCATTTTTTTATAAATGCTTTTATCATTAAATAATTAATGTCAAGAAATGATGGTAACAAAAATCATGATCACTGTCCCCGTGCCTCCTGCCAGAAGCTCTGACTCCTGAAAATACACTGGGGCTCCGCCTCAGACACCAATTACTGGGTGTCTTCTGACTGGGCTGTGCCCAGTTCCCCCATTGCGAAATGCCCCCTGACAAAACATGAAATGACGTCACTGTTCCGTGGGGAGGTCAGAGGGCCCATAAGTAACCGGATCCATGGCACCTCCTTCCTAAATCCTGAACTGGAAGTGCATGGGGTCTGGAAAATCAGTGCCTGCATGACAAGGATGGTGGTTTTTTGAATTTTGTGAAGAACCAGGTTTTGGCGATGTAGGTAATTCTGGTACTTGCTTCGGGATGAAGAGACTGGTAAGGGAGGTTTGGATGCAGAGTTTGACAAGGGTGGCAGCAGAGTGAATCTGGGAAAAATCAGACTAAACAGGACTCTGAATAACTTTGACGGGTAGAAGAAGATGGGCGACAGAGTCGTCGATTTTTGGCCTCATGTCGGCCGATAATATCCCAACCAATGGTTCTCTAGGCGATTTTGGCCGGAAGACATGTGTTGTGGTCGAGCCAGAAGCAGTGGATTTGCGCTTTGACATCTGGATGACCCCCTTAGATAATACAATCGAAAACACCAACGGTACAATTCGGTTCGATCGAGGAACAATCGTTTTTACACAATTTTGCCGAAATCCGCAACAACTTCTGGCAATTCCTGATTAGACTTTGCTGTATGTCCGGTAACTTAAGGTCCGCAATTATACTTTCGTGGAAATGACTTCGAAATGGATGGAATTATTCAGTGTAATAAGAGTGAAAAGTGCCATTGACACACATGTATTGGTTTGTTGGATTTTGTATTTTGGAGGAACAATTATTGCTCTTTTTACATTTCCAGAGGTGAGTAGCCGTGAATGAGTTATCACAACAATCAACTATTTTCAAAATTACAGCACAATGTATCACTGTTTTTAATGGATAAATCTGCCGAGTACATTATGCAGTCACTGCAAATCAGCATGAAGCAGATATTGTCTCCCCGTAAAAGTTATCTATACTTATTGATATTAGAGTTATTGATGAGTTATTGAAGTCTACAAATGCAAAAACCTTAAGCATTCCAGAAGTTCTGGCATTTTTCGTTATTTTCATTCGAGTGTCTTCTGCCAGTTAGGTATCCAATCATACCCGTAAAATGCACATGTCAACCCCATGCATGCTTTTCCAAAGTGTCGGTGACGCAGAGTCCAAACGCCTTAGAAAAGTTAATAATTTTGGATTGAACAGGGCTTCCTTTTCCCAAGCATTCTCCATGTCTGGTGAACCAGTCAACGGCATGTCAGAGGAATGACCTGGAAGAAAACCTTGCCATGCTCTACGGGGTAGAAAAGGCCACACGACTTAAGAAACACTCATGAACGTGACATTATAAATTGCAAACATTTTTAATAAAAGGCATTTGGAAAGTGTGTCTCGTCACTGTAAGAAATTACGGCACATACATATTGGGTAACTTCGAATAGAACGTGCTGATACTGCGTTGTTGCTTCAGCATATTTACTAAAACGATGCTAATCTTTACTAAAAAGTAAATATGCTAAAGCAACAACGTCACTAAATGAACACCAAATCTAGTCTTCCGCTCATCGTTGTCCTATAGTTAATGACCTAGAGATAATGCAGCGTAACAAACGTTTCTTTACACATGTTACAGCTGAAATGATAATTGATAACGCGCAGCCCTCTATAGAGAGCAGGAAGAAAGCTTTCCGTAAGGCATTTGTTTGTTAGATTATTTATTTAACGGACACCCTAAAACGAAAACAATTCATAATGTTTGAAATCGGCATCACAAATTCGTTATTATTAAACACAATTACGTTTTTTAAAAGACTGAGACGTGGTATTGCTGGAGAACTTTCATAGTTTCTACATAAATCTGGGAGTTCAAAATTGCAGATCCGTAGCTGGTGCAAACGCACCATCATGGATTTAGGCAAAAGCAATCGGAGTGCGACAGAATACTGAGCCATTCTGAATATCCGGGCCATATGAGATTTTTTCAGACTTTTTAAACACAGGGCAATCGAATTCCACATTAGCATGCGCCGCAAAACACATTTATAAAGGCATGCATAAGCGGCGCACATTAGATAGGGAATAACATTGCCCCATGCTTCAAAAGCCTGACACAAATCTCTATGGCGCAGTTATTCAGAATGGCTCTGTATATCCAATCTACGCCTTTAGAATGCATCAAACAAACAAGGCTGTTAAAATGCTACTCTATTTCGTTTGCAATTGGCTTGCAGCGACAGCATTTTGCGTTTATGGGGCTACAATGGATAGTGCCTTATCTATTCCGAGTTTAATGAAACATTCGCCAGTGTGCTGTAGAAATGGCGTTGTTGGACTCATTCACAAGAAAAGCCAGAAGCGTCGCGTTCAACCGTTCCAGGTGAAAATCCACGAAATATGAAAAAACTATTCATTCCTTCGTCCGTCGCTTTTGAGCAAAAAATGCGAAGCACAGATCAGGGTGATGTACTGTACTGAAGGCAAGCAATCATTTCCCAAAACCCGTTTTACCTACAGAACCGCAATTTTGATACTCTTCCGATTCATTGTAGACGTGTTTTTAGCAACTCTTAAATGGCCATCTCTCACCAATTGTACCAATATCTTTTTAAGATTTGACCGTTGGACAGTGGATATCTAAAGTGACTGAATCATTCAGTAAGTTAAATGGCTAACTGATTAGGTTTACTGGTTCCAATCCTCATCGAGGAAATCCTACACGGAAGGAATGACAGTCACTTTGCCGAATAACTGCAGGACGATCATATAGGAGTAAATAAAAATCATCGGCGTAAAAACTTCAAAATAATGGAACAATTACCCACCACGAGACCATCAAGTTATCCACGAGTCTGTCCAATTTGGCACTGAATGGAAATTTGTGATGTCTGGAAGCAGTTCAACAAATCTTGGTATCCTCCTATTTAATCCTGCGATCAACAGTTAGCATTCATTAAGATAAAGTTAGTGTGATAGGTTTTACAGCATGGCATAAAGTGGTCCAAATGATGGATTGCAACTAAACGGAACCTGAGCAATTGACAAATTGCCATCACTCACTCTCTAACGACGTATATCTAAATGAATTTAATAAAAATATAAATGTGACAGAAATGAACAATAAAAAAACTTCCATGTGAAAGTCGCTGCCATTATGAGATAATCGTGCGACTGGAGCCAGGGAGATCTACCTGTAAGTGGTATCTTCTAATTTAGCCCATCAGGCTAAGGAGCCGACATCCCACGTATTGTGGTTGTTATCCCCGAGCTTACTGACCATTACTCGGATAATTGAGAGGGATATGTGACAATTGTTGTTCAGAACTTGTGAAATTCCTCTGGTTAGCAGGTTCATGTCGATTGTCTGAAATTCTTGATGGACTTGTAAATTCCTTGATAATGCGTTAGTCATGCAATCAACGAGGGGAAATTCTGCATAAATTTGGTAGTGCTCCGTGCTCACGAAAGCGTTTTCGATGTAGTGAACAAAACTTAAGAATCCTTTTTGTTATGATTGCTAATGTGATGGCTACATTGTGAGTGGAAGGGCACGAAGCACAATAATTTCCTAAGAACACCTCCACGTCGGTTTTCACATTTTGGAAACAGCTGAGCATCAAAGATGGTACAGGAGATTGTACCTTATTTCGTAAATTGTTGTAACTTTTATGATTACCGGCAATGGGAATCTTTAATAAAACAGCCGGCATTAAGAGGCTTTCAACATTGATTGACAACGATACAGGATCGTCTAAATTAGCAGTTTTCGCAGCAGAAAATCAACCACAGCATGATCTCATTACAGTAAAAAATCAGCGAATTTTTCTGTATCGGAGCATCAACGAAAGCTTGGTTATCAATCTGAGAGCGCCCGTGTTGCAAGAAGCTCCAAACTATATTTAGTGATTGCGGAAGACAAGGGACGCGGATCTGCGTCTGTTTGCGTTAGCAAATCAGAAACAATATAGCGTGTTTGCATTGAATGGGCAAAAGAAAAACCTGGTATTCTGATTTACTTGCACGCGAAATGAAGACCGTTAATCATAGTTCAAGAGCAGGAGAATCGGAGGTAAAACTGGATTTGTTGCAAAACATTTTGTCATCAGATTATTCCAATTTAAGTGGAGATCGGGGCCTTGATGTCATTAAGCTATTGCTGAAGTAAATTTTAAGGCGATAAAGGTGAGAGAAAACTCTATAGTTGACTTGTTCACTCCTTCATTGTTTCAAGGGAATGATTGTCAGGCAGAATTGAAGGCCATCGCCAGTTTGGCCGGTGAGTAAATTATGTCATCATGTCAAGGCGAAATAAAACTTTCACATGCAAAAATCTGTTTCTAAAATTAAAAATTTTATTTTGGCTGTAGGATTGCACGGTCTCTGTCACATAATGGCAAGTTTCTATAAATGGAGTTGCTCGGTTAATTGATACGCAACCCCATTGTTACCCATCCCAATTATTGGAGTTATGGATATCGATATCTTGTGAACCAAATAAACTTCGGGGCTGGAAAACTCTTTTTTTTTCTATAGGCTATTTTTGTAAGTTTTCAAAGTTGCTGTGAGTCAAAATGGAAATGTGTAAACTGTACAAAGCGAAAGCAGAAGAGTATCGAAAGACAATGTTTCATGAAAAATTCTGTTTGCCTGTTCTTACAGAGCCGTAGTTGAAAGAATAGTTTTCGTTAAATATTCATTGAAGGAACGGTTTGTCGAATATTGTAAAATTGTCATGCCAGAGGAAAATGTTTTGCATAAGTGACTTCGATAGAAAAATATTTTGGTATATTTTGAAAAATTGACGTCGCAATCTGTTGCACATTCAGTGAAAACGATTGTCTCACATGTTTTTTAATTTCGTATCGTGGAATTGCAAAATTTTCAGAAGGTTACACAAGAAACAACTACTACAGGCCTGTCCTGGAATTTGGTACATGATTTTCGTTTTCTGTAGATGGGCAAAAATTATGAATGCGATACAGATAATAATCTCATTTGTTGACAACCTACACGAGAATAAACGGACTCTTATAATGATAGATAAATCTCTTATAATGCCCACCGAGTAAGAATGCCAGCAAAGTGCGCGAGCGATTTTGATACACTCATGATTAAAATAATTGCGCTGACAGCTGTTTTATTCTGAAGATGAGACCTTCACAAGTGAGACAATCAGTTCCAGAGGAGACTCGAAACGCCACAAAGTAGGAAACCGGTTGCAGATAGAAAAGTGTCTCAAAATACAATAGACCCGCCTAAAATTTGCTTAGCCATTTTTACCAGCTCCATTGAGATATTTCCATACGGAATGAAGTTGGCTTCCACGGTTGCCGAGACATGATGTCATGTGGGAAATGTGCATGCTGGACAAAATTTGCCTGCTACACTAGGTCTTTGGTTACAATGGGGCTTTTTATGTGCATATACGAGTACAGTAAATGATGAGTAAAAATAATGGACATGAAACTTCTACTGATTTATTAGCATGCTGAAATTCACTGCGGATGTCGTCTGGAAATAAACCTCCAACGCGCACCGTTGCAATAATTATTTAAAAAATGTGTAAGTACTACCTGGAAAAATTATCTTCTCCCACCTCAGGGGCATTATAACTTATGAGATGTATCATTATAATCTATTTTAATTCTTCAAGATAAACTGGACGGGAGAAATAAAACCTCGTCAATTTTCAATTTTGTACAGAAAGGTATTAGATTGAATGAAGTCTCAGAACCATTACCCAAATTAGGTTTGTAAATAATCTGGAGCATACTCTGAAGATGAGGACACTTGTACTCGTTAATTTAGGTTCGACAAATCCCGAGCTGAACGAATTCGCAGAGAAATTCCCAAATTCCGGTTTGTCACCCCATCATATTTGATTTGTTTCTGATTTGCCTGATTTGTTTCTCATAGGGTGTATCATAAAAGGAGTTTAAGAATATTATTCCGAAACGGACATACGCGCATTTACGTTTAAGACAAACCGTTTATATTTACGAGAATGTCACCGCATGATATCCTTATTTCACACCATGAAGAGACGGGAAAGTATTATTAAAGCAAAATAGAGTTGGTTTTTTGCTTTTTACACTCAAAAGCAATTTAGATATTCGTTTTGGCCGCATCGTTATTTGTGGCCTCCAACTTGTGTTCTTGCTACTACTATGAAAATATTTCCATCTAAAATAGCAGATGTGTCCAGTTTTCTGTCTTCTGTTATCTGTTTTTCTGTTCATATGGTTGCTGATGAGTGTTATTCGATGTAAATAAAAAACCTGGGTTCTGTTCCGCATGGCGAGAACCGTCTCTACTAGGACAGTGATTCGATCGGGGCAGTGTTCCTGATACGGTCGAAATACTGTTCCCGATACCAAAACTTTATTATGACGGCCTAGTTTTGCTCAGAGCCAGAAAATACCAAAATTTAGTTATTCATTTCATTTAATTATTAATGTCATTTGCAGAGAATTGTGCAAACGTAGCCTAACATGAAATAAAAATAACACAAATAACATTGAATGTAATAGTTTTCCAATGATGATTGCTGCATGTATGAACAGAACGTAGGCAAAGAGAAACAAACCAACCTATGAATAAAAAAAGTTTTCATTAAAATAATTGCCTAATGGCTGTCAAGGGTACTTCGAACTGGACTGCATTTGCGGTATCGAATATTCATAGTCAGTTGGGCTAAAGATAGGTTGCAAGAATACCCTAAACACCTTTAACACATGGAGAATTCTCTGGCAGAACACTCAAGGTTTTGAGTGTTCTGGAAAAGAAAGAGAACGCGAAGGTTGATTTGGAATCGGTTTTAAAAATTTTGTTGTGGCTGCCTGGCTTGTGAATTTCCAGTGAAAAGATCAGTAATGTCAACTGCATTGCTGCCAGACTTTATGTCATAGAGAGGAGAGTACTATTCCTATCTGTCAAGGCGGAGAGGTTTCCAGCCAAGGGTAGACGGCAAGTTCTGTTACGTTACAATGAAACCCTTTTCGATGGGTGGTACTGTGATACCGGAATTGCAACAACGTTGGTTATTCTTCCCAGATTTATTCATATTCCAAAATCTGAATGAGATTGAGACAGCGATTTTTCATAACATGATTTTGTATTTCACTGGACTTATAACCTTGCTTTTTAAAGTAGTATTGAGTAGTAACCACGTTTCTATCCGAAGTTCGTTATTCATGTCATGGCACATTGTCAGACGTTACCTGCTGTCAACGATACGCTATGACAGCAGGTAACGTCGAATCCGAGGACGAAGTATAATAATTTTACTTTTCCAGTCTCGTGATGCGAGCATGGAGCTCTTGTGAAAAATGTTCATCGGTGGAATTCATAATGTGATATCCGACTCTTTAGGAAGATGCCCATGACTCTCTCGTCTCATATCTGGTGAAGCTATCTTGTGATGTATATTGCACTGCCGCAAATGAATACCGTGTTTTTTGTAAAATGCAATATGGTATACACGTATTACACGAACCCACTCTATGCAAAACCGATTCTCTGCTACAGGGTTGACTTCAGCGCAAAGTATTGCTGTCTGTGTCCATTTCTGGGGAAAATTAGTGCCTGTAAATTTTGGATTTGAACTACGAGGCACATTACATAAAAAGAAAGCAATGGCTGATGTAACGGTGTCAAAATAAACAATTTTACGCGACTATTTGAGAGTCTAAATGACGCCCTTTGGGGGTTGGTCGGAACGTCATCAACGGAATTCGGAACAAGGATTTGGAATCGGAATAAACACGGAATGGTACATGTCAAAATTCCAAAAATTCGGAATTGCGAAAAAACTCGCAATTTTCCGAATTTCGAAAAATCGGCATTGTGCCGAAACTTTCGGAAGAATGAAATGATGGAATTTTACGACTTTTCGGAAATCCAGAAGGGTGGAATTGTTCCAAAAGCGTATTGTTTCCCGGTTTTGCATTTTCTGAAAGGTCAGAAGGGTCTTTTGCCATTATCATGACGAAAAAACGAAGA
>JASGXE010015046.1:0-37559 GCA_030068105.1 Sinentomon sp. SZTP_YWyxl
TGATTTGTAATAAATTCAGAGTAGCAAAACAAATGCTTATTTTCTCAGATTTTTTTTTCGAAAGAAGACATGTATCCTCGAGATGAGGAGACAGGTCTGAAGCCAGGGGTGGCGGCGTGCCTGCTTAGATCAAGGGAAGTCTGCTCCCAAGGAACAGTAAAGGCGCAGTTCCATTATGTCATTTTTGACGTCACTTTTGAAGTCTCCTTGTCATTAAATGGCAGGGTGTTATCAACTTTAGCTGTCACAACAATGAAAACAAGTGGGAGCCTTTTTCATCGCCATTTTACTTGGATGACACAGTGACAAAGCCCAGACTCTGCGTCATTGATAAGCTCACTATGATACAGCGAAAGTAGCATCATGATACGGTTGAGCACTACATACCGTATTCAAGGATAATGCACTGGGCCTGCAAAGTTATCAGGCAGCCAGTCATTTAATGACAAAGATGGGACAAAAATGACGTAAAAATGACATAATGAAACTGCACCTTAACACCCAACTTCTCGACCTTGTCAAAAGTGCGACACCTGTTTGGAAGGACCAACGTGACAAATATTCCAAGATGTTTCAGGTTTAGGCATTACATGATTTGAAGGGGTGGATTGATCACCATGGCAAAAAGACACTTGACATCAACCTCATGTCTGCTGATTGGACCCTTTGCACCAGAAGGCATCGAATTACACATCGATACCAGTTTCTCTTTTGATTGGTCAAAGTCATGCGAGTACATTGGACCACCCCATATTCTCCTTGACACTCGTCCAGAGTTGTTGCTCGATACACTCCAAAAACTGTTTCGCCAAGTTTTATCTGCCGGGATCTATTCAGAATCAACCAAAAGTGCAAGTACAGACAGAGAAACAATAATGACTCCCATGATCCACTTGTGTTAAGGGAGTCATTATTGTTTCTGTGACTGTACAAAGGAGAAAGTCGAAAGGTCTGGCACAAAGAGCCACCCATTTTCAACAGGGTTTAACGCAATTTCACGCCTTACACGAATGTCATGATATTTTGCGGAGCATGTTGCCACTGATTCTATTTCGCGCTTTAATTTATGAAGAACTCCTGTGCGCGAGGAATTTTGGTGAGGAATCTATGGAATATCTGTTCATTGAATGAAACCAAATAATATATCTGATCATGTTACTGGCCTTCTTCATTGAACTGTCCCCACTGTACTGGTACAACCATTACGTGTATTCTGATAAATTCGCTGCATATGATTGCTTCCCAATGAGTACAACATAACTTTTCAAAGAGAGTACCAAAAAGTCGCCAGGGAATAGGTATTGGACATCACTTTTCAACATGAGAGCTTTGATGCTTTGATGCCTGATTCTTCTTAAGCCGCGTCAGAATTGACAGAATTTTTGCATCAGACATTTTTGGATAATTTTAAGAGCCCCCCAAAGCATAATGTTGCCATGGCAACAGAGGTTTTTGGAGGGCACATATTGGAAATGGGGGTCGTAGGGCATTTTGATTTTGTCACTAAGCCATTTATTTTTCGTTTGTTCTGAACAACTCCTGTAAAAAAAAACCGAGTTGCACGACGAAATCGATTTTGCCCTTATCGGCCCCCCAAAGATCCCGATAAGGACCCAATGGGGGCCAAGAAGGCTGAACTCCATTTTCGTCGTACAACTCCCATTTTTTGCAGAGGTGTTCTTTGGAACAAACAAAAAATAAATGGCCCAGTGACAAAATGTTCGCCGATCCCCCGTTTCCAAGATATGACCCCCAAAACTTCGGTTGCCATCGTAACAGAGTTCTTTGAGGGGCTGTATCTTGGAAACGGGGGAATCTGATCATCATTTCGTTACTGAGTAATTTTGATTCGTATGACAATCAGGAACACACTTTATCAATAATTAGCCCCACCTTTACTCAACACCCTCGGCCGTATTCCCCATTGCAACTCACCCTCAGGTTCAACTCATTCGTCAATTCAACAGATGGATTCAACTTTCAATGCAACAATGGAAAATGAATTAGCGCAGCGCATAGAAATTAAATTTTCGCAACACAAATCTATCTATTAAACTGGTTATTGAGTTGAACTTGAGGGCGAGTTGCAATGATACGGCCGCCTGTTTTCTTCAACGAAAAGGGTGGATCGGAATATCATTTGTTAGTTTATTATTGTGTTTCTGCCCCCTTGGATTCTTTTGTCAGTGACATGTTTCTCATGGACAACTGCAAAAAAGGCAATCGCTAAAATGACAATTTTCCACAAATTCTCTTTTCAATCTAATACTTTGTGTGACTTAGCTAGTTCTGATCTTAAACACCCCATTTCTAAATTAAAGCCAAATATAAACCCCACGAAAAGAATCAATTATATCAATAAGTGTAAAAAATGAAAAAGAAAAACCTCACTCTATACGAAAAAGTAATGCATGTTTCTCATGGCTAAAAATACGCAAGCAGGGTAAAACTATATTGCAAGCGAAGATAAAATTTCATCAAAAAATAAAATGACTCAATCCGTAAAAAACCTACAAAAATCGTCAGGACAAAAACTGAAGGGTCAGATCCAGCCGTTAAAACATGTCTACAAACAGCGAGCGGGCATCATCAGCGTGTAAATCTGCGTCTTGAAGCGAAATAAATTGCGTCTTCAAACAGTGCGAGGGGTGTCATCGGCTTGAAAACGTGCGTCTTCAAACTGTGAGACGAGCATCATCAGAGTAAAAACGAGGAGGGCATTATCAGCGCAAAAGTGAGCGTCTTCAAACAGTGAGAAGGGCACTTCATCATAAAAATGTGCGTCTTCAAACAGTGAGAAGTGCATCATCTGCTTAAACGTAGGTCTTCAAACAGTGAACGCGAAAATCACACAAAAACGTGCTTCTCCAAACAGTGAGAGAGGCGTCACAAGCGTAAAAACGTGCATCTCCAAACAGTGAGTGGGGAAATCAGCGTAAAAAAGTGCGTATCCAAACAGTAAGAGGTGCAGAATCAGCGCAAAAACGTGGGTCACTAAACAGTGAGAGGAACATCATCAGCGTAAAAACGTGCATCGTCAAACAGTGAGCGGGGAAATCACACAAAAACGTGTGTCTCCAAACAGTGAGAGAGGCGACACCAGCGTAAAAACGTGCGTCTCCAAACAGTAAGAATGGGCATCGTCAACGTAAAGACTTGCGTCTCCAAACAGTGAGAGGTGCATTATGAGCGTAAAAACTTGCCTCACTAAACAATGAGAGGGGCATCTTCAGTGTAAAACGTGCGTATCCAAACGGTGAGAGGGACATAATCAGCGTAATAACGACCATCTGCAAACAGTGAGAGGGGCAAATCGCAATCTTTGAAAAGAAGAGTATTCCCGAATGTGTTGCTGCCACGACTGTTAAATCAACAACCAAAATGCAAATGAAAAAACAACCAATCAATCAATCAACAAACAACACACGCTGGAAAATCAACAACTACATTAAGAAACCAAACAATAGATGCAAAAAAACAATCTTCGTATAATAGTATCTCGCACGCAATGTTATGCCACAAAAGCAAACAGTAAAAAACCAACAAAGTTGACCCAAAGATTTTTGGTATAACTGCAAATACAGCAATGGTTCAACCCTATAAATACCAATTGTACAATCGACGAAGTATCAATTTGCCAAATAAGAAACCTAATGGTAATTTCATCGACAGATATTCACACTGATTGCGGTACAAATTCGTGTATATTCATATGACAAATCGAAATATGTGGAAGGGGCCTTTTATGCAACGGTAGTTAGGTTTCAAATCTTACAAAAGACCCTGTGAAGTGCCAGACAAATAGGACTTTTCTTTAAGTACATTTCTTGAACCTGCGTCGACAATTAATTTTAGAAATACTTATCGAATCCATTTGCTTACCGATAGGAACTTGAAATGCAAAAAACATTATTGACATATGTGCAAAATTCGAGAACATTGACATTCCGAGTAAAAAATTGCTGGCAAAAATTTGTTGATGTTGTGGAGATAACCGGCCTCCGCCTTGCAAATCCTGAAGGTATCAAATCATAGTTTTCAGCACGTCAAGGTTGTCTCACGCTGAAATAAAGATATATCCAGCTGTCAGCCCAATGCTCCTCTGGTTTTTCGATTTTCGAAAATCAGACAAAGAATCCCACAGTTCGTTCTATCAGATTGAGAATATATTCCAGAGGAACTTAATGAATTCTCACGTTATTCAGGAGACGGCACAATCCATGGGAATTATTGGAATTCTGCCATGCCATTCAGGGATATCACACGCAGGAATTTATGGGATAATTCAATGACATTCATGGGCATCATAAACATGCGATTTTAAAGCACGTTTTGACGGATGGTGTGGAGAAAACAGCTCAAACGTATAAGATTCCAATCAGCTGAACCACAGTATTTTTCCATCCATTGCACCAGTCTTGGCTAGTAACACGCGAAACTTTCCCTCTCAAGCGCTGCAATGAGCTGACTCCAACATAGAATAAATTTCTCGGAGATGCCATAGAGAACGGAATTTGAAAACTCGTGTGCGGAATGGTCAATAGCACAACCAAAACCGAGAGAGAGAAATGCAAACCAGGAACAAGAATATCAACGGCACATCAAGGAAAGTTAGTGACTGGTAAATTATGATAGGCGATGTGATTTCCCTAAGTTTTCCTTGCGGTGATATGTTGTTCGAATATCAACGATGAAAAGTTATGGAGGCGAGGTCAAAGGTCAAACAATCGAATGTGATGCGAAATGGAATCTTCCGTCGACAGAGAAAACCCGACACCAACTGCCAAAAGAAAAAGATAGATTTGTTCAACGCCGATTCATTCTCCCCTCACCAGGTGAAGCAAGGCGGCGAGCTGTATAGGAAGCGCCCGTTGAAAGGCGGAACGCAGAAAGGCGACGGCATGCGGTTGACTGCTTCGTGATACCTGCCCGGACTTCTTGGAGAAGTGTTCTTCAGTCCCAACCCCGGCTCAGATGGAGGTCGGCCGGCTCTGAATCTCCGCCGTGGCTGGCGCATGGGGTTGCTGATCCAGTCCGGAATGACCGGTGACGACGGGACGCCGCCTCCGCCCGGAAATCGGACAGGGAGGCGGCTGGAAGCCGGGAGCTGAGGCGAGGACTGAGAGAAGCCGGGCAGTGGTAGCAGTCATGAGGGCTCCTTCTTGATCGACGTCTGCGAGTCTTCGGGGTCTTCGTTGGCGATGATGGTGGAAGGAAGTGGCAAGGTGGAATGACCGTGGTGGCCGCCTCCGCCGCTGAGCTTGTATTTGTTCTTCTGGTTGACGACGCACTTGCGCATGTGCTTCTCCAACGTCGAAGGAACGGAGAAGGGCATCTCGCAAAACCGGCAGCGAAACACGTCCTTTCCCAGGCGACCATGCGTCTTCATGTGTCGAGTCAACTTCGAGCTCTGAGCGCAGGCGTAGTTGCACAGCTCGCACCGATACGGCTTCTCGCCAGTGTGCGACCTGCGGTGAACGGTCAGATTGCTACAGTTCTTGAAAATCTTGCCGCAGTACTCACAGGTGTCGTTTCGTGATCTGTGGTCTTTTTTCATTGGTGGCGTTGTCGACATCCCAAGGGGAGAAAAATCCATTGATCTCCGCGGGCCAGTTTTCGGGCTCCCAACGCGAAGGGCATTGTTGAGTCGATCGGACACGGCCTTCAGTGCATTCTCGGCGTGTCGGCCTCTCGCAAGCAACTCCGGCGGTGGGGGTAGTCCCCCCAACAAGTCTCGGTGATTCTGCAGGGCAGGTAGCCACAGGTTGGCGTATAGCCCAGCTGCCCTATCTCTGCTGAATGGATTTCCATGTTGATTCTCAAGCATGTTCTTTCCGCCGTTGAAGGGAGCGTCAAATCTCCCAAAAACTGACTGAGGTCCCAAATCCAAGGGCGGATGTCCAAGGATGGATTTTGAAAATTCTTCTCGCGATTTGAAGCCCTTCTCGAGGCCATTTTCTGCAATGCTCAAAGATCCATCGGGGGAGGTAATGGTGAGGCTGGGATTCGCCAGCAGGGGCATCGGTGATTTCTTGTCACGGAGATTCAATCCCAAGAGGGCTGCCCGGTGATCTTCCTTTCGTTTGGATCCAGATTCTTGGAGAGCCTGCCTGTAGGCCTCGTTAAACTGGTTGATGCCCTTGAATCCGAACTTCTCCATGAGTTCTCCAACCAAGGAACTGCTGCTTCCTAGTTTGAAGTCCGAAAATGGGTTGTGGTGACCAGGGACTACACCGCCACCTCCCAGAGGCTGATGCTGCTGACGAAGGGACAGATCCTGCGGGGCGTCCCTCGCCGCAAGAGGATCCTCGACTTCGTTATCCTGAGGATGCTCTGAGGATATGTCGTCCTCATCAATTTCCTCCTCGTCCTCCTCCTCGTCGAATTCATCCTCATCTTCGTCCTCAAAATCGTCCCCCATTTTCAAATCGTCCTCTCCGTCGTTGGTGGTGTCGTTGGAGATTGAGTACTCCTTCTCAAGATCCTCTGGGGCTGCATCCCCTGGCGGTTTCTCCCCTCCTTCGGTTTGAAGTGGTAAAGGCGACCTCTCTCCATCTTGTCCAGAGCCGTTCTGCTCATGAATTACCACAGACGGGCGCTTGTGTCGACGCCTGAAGTGCTGTCTGAGTTTCTCGGCGTTGCTGGTCGTCCTATCGCAGAGGGGACATTTCAGTACCAGCTTGTGATGAGTGCGTCGGTGCATCAAGTAGTTGTTCTCGAAGCGGAACTTCTTTCCGCAGACATTGCATGCGAATAGCTGAATTGGAGGGGACTCCGCAAATCTGCTTCCGTATCCAAGGTTCGAAGGGCTGGCACCATCCGACCTGGCATAGCTTGGCGGGGCGAGATGATAGGGGCTGGGAGTGCATGGCAGAGACAGGGAATGGTATCTTCCCATTCCGAAGCGCCCCGGTGTCACGGCAGACTCGTCGACCTCAATTTCAACATCGACGTTTATCTGTGAAATTTCAGGGTCGGCGGGGTCATCGTCGTCAACATTCTCTTGGGATGATGCAGAGCAGGAGAGGTGGGCATCTTCTTGACGGACGGGGAACGTGGGGAGTCCTGTTACCAGCCAGTTGCCTGAGTCTTTGGGAGTAAAAGTCGATGGCGGACTCTGGAAGTGCTGCGTGATGGTTGGTTGGTGAATCCTCAGCTGCAAGGCTGCCAACGCCGTTGTGGCTCCTCTCAAATGTGTTCTGGAAAATTGTGTCTGGCTGTGGTGAAATAGCTGGTAACTGCTGGTGACCGAATCCAATGGAAGATGACGGAGGGGCGTGTAGCCGGAACTGCTCCGCCATCAGTTGCTCAATACGATGGAAGTCGTGACTAGACGGCCTGTTGAAGGCACCTTGATTTGGTGGCATCAGCGGCGGTGGAAAAGGACGCTCTGTCGCTGCGAGCCGTGACTGCAGCAAACCGAACTGGCTCTGCGGGTGATCGATGCCCGGTGAGAGGCAGCCAGCCAGGAACGGCGGTGGAATGATGCCTGCAGCCGGCGAGGCACCGGACGATGCGGTTGACGAGCATGCCGCAGTCAAGGGAGGAAGATTCTTGTCGACGCCGAACAGGCCGATGTCGTTCCCCGTGGGCTTGGGCAACCCGTTTGGCACCAGGGTATTGCAAATGCCTAGCTTGCTGGTTATCGAGGCAGATGACGACGATATGCTGGCGGCCTTTTCGATCGCAGCCGTCACCGAAGTGTGCTTCAACGCATCGTAGATTCGTATACCGTGAGTATTCTGCACGTGCTGCAGCAGTGACCAAGCGGAAGGAAAGTGTTGACGGCAAGTGGAGCACGTGTACACATGAGGCTCTGAAATTATTATAAAAAGGAAAACACGAGATAAAATTATGAAGTTAATTTTTCTTGTTAACTTTCACCAAAGTGGGATTTTATACTGTCGCAAACGCTTCTATTCTAGCGGAAGGTGAACCCCCTATTGAGTGTGGAATTTCCATCATTGCAAGATGAGTCCAATTACTGCCTGCTTTTTCGGGCCTTTGACAGCAATGAGCCTTGGACATTATAGACTTCAGTTACAGGCCTGTCCTGAAACCCCCTGTACTCGTTGTACACCTCATTGTCACCCTCACCAAAATTCTAAGGAGCCATAAACTAAGGAGCCATAAACTAAGTCGTCATTTGGAATCATGCGCCTCAAAACATCATGAAACTCGTGTAAGGCGTGAACTTGCATCAAGCCCTGTTGGTGTGTTACTTGAGCCAAATTTCGTTTTAATTAGGCTGAATTGCTTGTGCTGTGATAGTGTTGGATGTGCCATCGAAATCCACGATTGTCCACCTCCTTACCGGGGGGAAAATGACTATAGGTACCCCATGATGGTGACGAGCCAACTGCACACAACTAAAAATGGAGATCTCGGGAACTATTGGTCCGAGGATCTCCAAATCAGGCTACATCGTAGAATCCAACACCATCGCAGCACAAGCGATTCAGCCCAATCGGAACGAAATTGGGCACAAGTTGCCAGCCAACATCTCGCACGTGAAAATGCATCCCAAAATCAGATGTCCCCGCACGGTTCTCCAATCTCAAAGAAACCAGTGCTTCTTGTGGCGATTTCGTGTAGGTATAGTAGCGGCGGAATGTACAGCTCATTACACTTGAAGATATGAGCTAAGAATGCTTCACACTCTTCCATTTAAACATGCAGAAAAACTTTAATTTCTGTGCCAAGAATGAAGTTTTCGACCGAGTTTTCATTGTTGAAAGAATTCTGAATTCACTTTGAGCACACTTGGGAGCATTCTTAGCTCATATCTTCAAGTGAAATGAGGAGTAGCGGCGGAGTGTACTCATACGTTGTTGCCTCCGAAACTTTTCTTTCTTTATTTTTACTCTTATGCAGGCGGTAGAAATTAAAGCGTCAGACTGTAACAAGGCTTTCTACAGGTGTCTGATTTTGACCTCGCTTGTTTAAGAGGATCTTTAATTTCTGCAGCATGGAGATTTAACTAAACTCTGAATAGTCTCAATTTCTACAAGTTTTGTCCCCCTTTTTCTTTTCTTGGCTATCTTTTGCCACTCCATTGGAACTCGGCAAATTAAGAAATGAGTATACGCGTTTGGGCCTGTCCCGATTTTTGCGCGTCTCGAAAAAGTGAAAAATAAAGGTAATCTTACCAAACCTAACCTGTCTAACTAACCTAACCTACCCTAACCAAACCTAACCTGACCTAACCTAACCTTTTCCCATTGTTTCAAGCGTTTTTCCCCCGTTTTTGGAGGGTCGGGACTTTAACACGATTTAGATGGAAAAGGGCCCAAACGCGTAGGCCTACTTATTTCTTAAATAAGCAACACGGCCGCATGTTTAAAATGTTTAACAAATGCAAAAACAGTATCACTTGACAAACAGGGTCAACAAAAACTCATCGAACATTAGAAATTTCAAAGGTTTGGCGATAAGGACAGAGACCATCCAATCTCAAGCTCCCATGTGCCTCCGAATAATTTTGATATGAATTGTATTTTCTGCCTCACATTGGGCGCTGCGTCAGCCTATTCACCGGGTGCTAATCTTTTACAACGTGCCATTTGAAAAAATCCGCCCGAGCACAACAAGAACAATGTGTGTTGTTTTTGTTTATTTTTTTGTTTGCGTTCGGAACGTTGTTGGGGTAAACCCAAAGAAAGTTGAAGATTCAAAGATAATAAGTTGGATAACCCATTTTTAGAAGGAGAATTTTCCACCGCAGAGATCGGCGGAAATGCCTAAGAATGGCCATCAAATAAACATAAGCGAACGCACATCAGGGAAACACAACTTTGAAAATTTGAATTTACAAACATAAAATATCAGTATAAGCACTGCAGCCGGTTAAAACATAAGGTAAACAATTAGTGTTTGGTCCATTCATTCCTGAATACTGTATACGCCCACGAAAACAACACAGACTGGTGCAGGATGCTCGAATTGTGCGAGTTGACAAAACGTGCATGGACACGGGGGATTATTTTTTCTACAAACCTGCTTCTCATTCTGAGAAGGGCGTGAAGTTTCACTGAGTGGTGCATCAGTGGTCATGCATGCCGAGTAAAATTTCCGCGAAACACGTGCTAAAATTTTGCTTAGAATGCGTGCAATCAATCAGCAGGGGATTGCATTTTCTGGTGATCTCTTTTTTGAATTTCCCAAAAAAACTGCGTTAAAGACACATCTCTATCACCCTGTAGCTCCTGCATGCGTTGAAAGCATAACAGTAGGTACTTTCTTCCGAGATTAGCGTCGAACTAAGCTCACAGCAAGACCAGCCCTCCTTCCGGTACAGCCTCGTTATGCGAAGAAGTCTGGAAAGGTGATCTTTCGGTCATTGTCAATATACTTTTGTTGAGTCATTGGTGCGTTTGTCTTGTTACCATCGGTGCGATCGAAATGTCATAACCTTTTTATGGGTTTTGTAACATACTTTGGGTCCACTCAGTATTTTTATTTTGGTCAATTCTTGGAGGTCAGCCCGTCACAGGTTTTAATGTCGATTTCTCAACCCGTGAAGTTGCTACTGTTTTCAATTATATTTGGGCGTCTTCGCCATATGAAACAAGTGTTGCCATGAAAATCTGAAATGATGGCCTCAATTACCGGATATACACGTTGCAGAAATAAAGACTTTTCGTAAGATGGAGTTTTTCTATGGTGCAGATGTATAGCACGCGCACGAGCACGTACGAAGAGTTCGAATCAGGAAGGTTCGATTTTTCGCATTTTGCTTCCATGGAAATCCTAAGAGGGAAGCATAATGGGACACTGGACTGCAAGCATCAGGCCTGTTTGAACATTAATATCGTTGGTGGTGTGTTTTCCGAGATTTGGGGTCATTTAATACGAGTATCAACGCTGTAGTCACGAAAAAATTTCATACCAGGAACACGATCTGCAGCCGTATTCCCCATTGCAACTCATCCCTAGGTTCAACTCAATAGCTAATTCAATGAATGGATTCGTGTTGGGAAAATTTCATTTCCATGCACAACGCTTATTGCTTTTCCATTGTCGCATTGAAAGATGCACCCGTCAGTTGAATTGGCTACCTCCTTAGTTGTACCTGAGGGTGAGTTGCAATGGGGAATGCTGCGGATGTGTCTTGAAGTTAAATATTTCCCGGCTAATAACATGTTCGCAAATTTTAAAAACGACAAAAATTGCAAATCGAAAAAAATTCATTGCAGATTTTATAAACATCCCATCAGATGTTGAAGAGAAATTCCAATTTGATTTCACCTTTGGCATAAAGATGAGCATAATGCAAAACGTCATGTGCGGCGAACTCCCAAATAGATTTATGCCATTGATCAGGAAGGAAGGATTTGGGAGAATTTTTATTGCCATGGGTGCAGATCGAATTTCATGAAATTGCGAACTGCCAAAACTGCAGTCTTCTTCGCCTCTTTTAACAGTATCTTTGACATTAAAAAAATCTCCCAAATCCTTCCTTCCTCAGGATACTACATATGGCGTTTCACACACTCATGGAAAAATGGTGACAAAACACTAAAATACCCCACAGAGTGTCTTGGGGTACCGCAATGACCGTAACCTTAAAAAGTGTTTTAAAGTAACCTGATCCGAAACACTTATGAAATTATGCAATGGATATTCGGCCTGTTTAGGTTCTTTTTCCTCGACAATGTCAATAAGTTGCCAATGTGAGGGCGCAGAGACCACATATGTGCTGCTAACGAAGTTAACGGTTACACTGTCTTTTTCATTTCGTCCTAATTCGTAAACCCCACAGCCCAGTTGATTTGTTCACAAGGGCAAATCGCAACCAACCTTGATGATGATGCGGCTGCTAATGCTTTAAACCATTAGCGACAGTACACCGGCCCGGCCGCCCTTCTTCGTGTACGCAATCGGTCAATACAAGGTACTTCTAATATCCTTGGACTCTGCGAAGTCAATCAGTTTGGCAGGGCCAAAGAAAGAGCTTTCAGTTCTGTGGCATGGTAATGGGGAACATTCCCCGATTTGCCCTAAAAGTTTTTCTATGCCATGGAACACGAGAATATCTGAAATATTTTGGTGTGATGTGGTGTGGTGTGGTGTGGTGTGGTATGGTGTGATGTGATGTGGTGTGGTCATTTGAGAATATCTGAAAATTAACCCGTCTATACCTGAAACATTAAAATTGCTTTGAGAGAAAACAACATCCAAATGTCTAAAAGATTGCCTGTTTATGAAATATTCACCCCATTTAGGTCGACGATATACGCTGGGTCAATTTAAAATGCATTATAAACTTGCAGGAAGATTTTTTAAGCACCCGCAATTTCTTCGCCAGTACACGGCTCGTCAATCTCTGCAAGAGGAGATCCCAAAGTATAAACACGACCCATAGATATTAGTACACGCGTAAAACAGCAAGCAGCAATTTTTTACACTTCCCGCTTGGGAATAGAGCAGCAGAGATTCCAGTGCCCCTGATTGCGCATCCCTTGCTGCAGTCTCCCACAATTTCTGCCTTTTAAGCTAAAAGTATATCCCCAGCATCCCTCTCTCTGAGAAGGCCTGTTATTCGATTAGAGACAAAAGCATTTCGGTCAAAAAAGCAACAACATCAGAAGGCTCTCAGGCAATGAGATTAAACGTTGGAAGGACAGTCGGGATTAACCACTGACAAAGGACGCTCTGTGCGCGTGCATCAGTGAAAGAGATGGATTGTCCGCTGCGAGCCGGGGACAGGCGGCTCTTTTGGGACCAGCCTGAAAAGCGCTTGCATTTGCAATTTTTGGAAAGCTGTTTGGAGGAAAGTTCTCGTCGCCGTTTTTGAGTTATTTGGTTTGTTCCGGTTCGGCTAAAACTCTTGGCTTATGGTCTTCCTGACCTGCCAATATTCCAGCTTTGGGGAGAAAATACACGGCGGGATTCCCAGTTAAACAGACGGATGCGTCTTACGCAACAATGGAAAAAGTTCAAGCATTGTGCACAGATATTATAAATGTTCTCAACACAAAATGGTTAAATCTATCCATTAAAATCTGTCCATTTGCCATTTTGAAGATAGATTTGTGCTGAGAAAATTTAATTTCTATGCACAGCGCTTGTTCCTTTTCCATTGTTTAATTGAGTGTGAGTTTCCATGGGGAATACGGCCGACACTTTGCTTCATCACAATTGCTATCATTTCTTCAGCTGATGGATGTATTTCTCGCAGAATGGAAAAAAGAGAAGCGTTGTGCAAAGAAATAAGAATTTTCAAAGGCAAATCTATTCACAAAATATGCAGTTTCGTTCGTCACGCACTTTGTTGCCGGTCAAGCATGCTCTGTAAGCGCCCATAAGCGGCAAGCGCATTGAAAATCGCTGGCGAAAAACTCTCAATTTTTCTCACGCCCCTCTGGAATCAAAAGCTGCAATCGCCGCACAAGGATGTGATGTGTGTTGCATATGCATTGAAATCCGCAGGCGCAAACCCATCTCCAATTTTTCTTTTTTCTCCTGCTCGGAAAGTCACTCTTTGAGGTCGAAGCTCTCTATGGTGACAGGCATGCATTTTCATAGACAACAGTGGACTTAAATTACCAAACTTTTTTCAACAACTAAACCTTGATCCGCTGTCAAGCAGGCGGAGGGTGCATAGATTAAACCTGCGACATTATCACTCACTCCACGAATTTTAGTTTACCGAACTGTTATTCCATAAAGCCCAACCAACGCAGAACAGATAATGGTTATGGTATTTCCGCTCCAATTTCTAAAACTAATGTGGCTTTCAATTCCTATTTTCCGAAAACTATCAGAGAACGGAATGGTCTTCCTTCCAGTTCATCGTACATTTGCCGCGCACGCAAGTCCCTAGGCATCACAACTCATCCATGACCTTTCTTTCATATGATTGATCAGTTTGTTGCATTTGATGATGGTTTTTTCATTCTGATTTTTTCTCACTCATTTGACGTTTGTGCACTCGTAGATAAGTTTTCCTTTCCCTGCATTGAGCTTGTGTTTGTCCTTCCTGTCGCCATTTCATTTGCGGCAGTATTTGTCTTTAAAAAAATCGAACTGTGTTGGAGTTGGATCAAATTTTTTTTTGGATCAAAGCTTCCCGCCCACCACCGTTCTGAACATAAAGGCTTATTGCAAAACTGAAATTTTCACATTGCCACCACATACATGGCTTTTCAAATTATCTGCTGCTTCCGTTATCCAAGTAGAAATAACAGTGCCAGATCACAACAAAGATTAAAATTGAAGAACTTTTATTTCTATGCGAAGTTAAGCTTTTGCAAAGCTGTATTGTTGCCCCATTTTATTGCGTGTGTGTCTGCTCCATTTGCTTTCGTATGTGGAATCATAAAGATTTTTGTGCCTCTGTGCCATAAGGGATTGGAATACCTTCCTTTTCCATGGAACAGCAAGGGAAGATTCCAAGAATATGCATTCCATCCAAAGACTGTGCGGAGGGATATTACCTACACTCTAACCAGCATACCAACATATATACCCCAAAGCCGAACATTTATGCATAACAATTGGCCCTACGAAAATATGTAAGTATATCCAAAAATAGGAAATCCATCGGTCCTCAGTTCTCCTGACCAATTTTGAGTAAGGCGGACTGTTCTGAAGTCGTTTGTTCAGATTTCAACACTTTTCAACACCATTTGTCCATTAGGATATTCCATAAATATACCCTTTCTTCGACAGCAAGACAATGACCCAGAGATATAAGTTGCGGTTCTCGGATACGTATAAGACAAGAAACGACCATAGGGTGCATCTGTCTATAACGAGGGAGGGGAAGGGTTAGAAATATATGCACCCTTTACCAAACGTTTTTGAACATGGAGCTCGGTTTTAACTCATATGGGCCATTTAGAACACATGGCATCTTGCGGTACACAACATCATGACACTCGTGGAACGTGTGAAGTTGCATCAAGCCTGTTAAAATTAGATGGCCCCTGAATTAGCTACACCTTCAAAATTTCTCCAATGTTCAAAGACACTTGGCATACACTGTATGTGATGGGAGTAGGACTATTTCAACGTGGTGAGATTGCACCGCAGATATTGCGTTTTAGCCCATCCGAAGTCTAGCATTAGGCTCCGTTGCAATGCTTCCAATAATCCTTCTTTATGAATGAGTGGAAAAGAATCAATATTCAATCCTAGAAAATATGTGTTGAAAGCCAGCAGTCAATTTGCCGTCTGCGTTTCAGTGGATTCATTCGACAACAGGGTGTCCGAAGAGTGTGTCAATCAGAGAAGTCCTGCGGTTTATGTCGGTCAACGAAACGAATGGAAACTACCTTTTTCATGGAGGGCGGTGCTCCTAAATGGGGCCAGGCCCATATAACTGGGTGCGCCTACCAAGGGCATTAAAAAAATGTTGGCAAAGTTCATTTTCTTAAAACAAACACAATTCGTCGACCTAATCCAAATATGCCATTGGTTGAGAAATACAAATCTTTGTTTGATCCTCCGCGGAAATTTTGTCTGTCCTACTTTAGGGATAAATTATGGGGCCTGAAATTCAGCGTTAAACACCTAAAGTCGTCCTTTGCTTGCCGAGAAAGTTAAAACGCCCGAAGATTTTGGGTCCCACCGACCATGCGCCTTTCATATGCTTCCAGAAACTTTTATTTCTGTGTAGGTGTCGTTTCACGGAAGAGGTCAAAAGTCATTCTAAAGACTGAAAATTTCAGAGCAGAAGAGCATTCTGGTTTTTGAATCCAGAAAGGGGCAACGTGATGACAGGTGGGAACAGGTAGAACTCGTGGGAAAATAACAACTGCGTCGGCATCGGGTCCAGCAAGAGACGCAAAACCTGAAAGCGTCGAGATAGGGCGATAACAAGAAATATATCATATCGCTCCGGAAGAGCAATCTCTCCGAACAGTTCAGGGTTATCCACCGTGCAGCACGAGCTTTAGAAAGGGTTTTAGAAACCTCCACAAATAACGCAAGCAGAAATAAACGCATTTTTTAATGACAGCTGACGGCCGCGTCCGTTCCCGCGATGGGCAGAACAAAAGGGCGAAGTTGTATACATGCGACCGACAGCTAGAGATAAACAATGACACTGAAAGAAAAAATGAGTGTTCAGCAGTCGTTTGTGGACACTGATGCATTAAAAGCGAAACAAACAATGGCGTTCGAAGAAAAGAATATGCAAGAATTTTTATTTCATGACGACATGACGGCAACCGGTGCACATGCCAGTGCGCCTCATGTTGCTGAACAATATTGCACCATGACGCGAAGGTCCACCCCGACATGACGTCAACCGGTGCATACACCAGTGCGCCTCATATTGCTGAACAATATTGCACCAAGACGCGAAGGTCCACCCCGACATGACGGCAACCGGTGCATACACCAGTGCGCCTCATATTGCTGAACAATATTGCACCATGACGCGAAGGTCCACCCCGACATGACGGCAACCGGTGCATACACCAGTGCGCCTCATATTGCTGAACTATTGCACCATGACGCGAAGGTCCACCCCGACATGACGGCAACCGGTGCACATACCAGTGCGCCTCATGTTGCTGAACAATATTGCACCATGACGCGAAGGTCCACCCCGACATGACGGCAACCGGTGCATACACCAGTGCGCCTACCACCCTCTTTCACGCTACTCGATGAAATGCGCCGAACTCATTCTAACGCCCAAGTTCGAGGTCCCACAATTCGATTTAATCCTTATTTTCACAGTTTTTTTCCGCGAACCTCCAGGGATTGGAATGCCCTTACTCGCCCTTTCATGCATGCCATTCAGCGCAACGCATTGGTCTGATTCTTATTGCTCATGGTAAACACCGAGTCAACTTTTCAATTTTCCTTTTTCGTCACTTTTACCTGCATCTCTCTCTCTCTCTTTCATAGTAATTTTCCATGTGCATTCTTTTTAACCTTTGACGTGTCATACCATTTGACTAGAAATTAAAATAATAATAATAATAATAATATTGCTGAACAATATTGCACCATGACGCGAAGGTCCACCCCGACATGACGGCAACCGGTGCATTCACCAGTGCGCCTCATATTGCTGAACAATATTACACGATGACGCGAAGGTCCATCCCGACATGACGGCAACCGGTTCACACACCAGTGCGTCTCATGTTGCTGAACAATACTGCACCATGACGCGAAGGTCCACCCCGACATGACGGCAACCGGTGCACCGCAACGGCAACCGGTGCATACACCAGTGCGCCTCATATTGCTGAACAATATTGCACCATGACGCGAAGGTCCACCCCGACATGACGGCAACCGGTGCACACACCAGTGCGTCTCATGTTGCTGAACAATCCTGCACCATGACGCGAAGGTCCACCCCGACATGCGGCAACCGGTGCATACACCAGTGCGTCTCATGTAGCTGAACAATACTGCACCATGACGCGAAGGTCCACCCCGACATGACGGCAACCGGTGCACACACCAGTGCGCCTCATGTTGCTGAACAATATTGCACCATTACGCGAAGGTCCACCCCGACATGACGGCAACCGGTGCACACACCAGTGCGCCTCATGTTGCTGAACAATATTGCACCATTACGCGAAGTCCACCCGACATGACGGCAACCGGTGCACACACCAGTGCGCCTCATGTTGCTGAACAATATTGCACCATTACGCGAAGGTCCACCCCGACATGACGGCAACCGGTGCACACAAGTGCGGCTAATGTTGCTGAACAGTATTGCACCAAACATCGGTTGTTGTTAAAGCGATGGTCCACCCTGAAATGATGGCAACCGGTGTACACAGGAGTGCACCTCATATTGCCGAACGAATGGTTGGTCGTCCATTCAAAACTTCATTTTCATCCCGAAACAACAATAAATCTTCAATTGCGACGTGTTGTCGTGTCGAGATGTTTCAAGTTGCCGACGACACACGCTGTCCAAAATGCATAGCGGTCGATCGAGTAGGTACCTATAGGTCGGTCGACAAAAAGGGTTCCTTCCTACCCCTTTCAGTGCGATTTCTGCATGCTTGTTGCGTTTTCGGACGAAGGACAATCCCGAGGGCGATTATTGAAACAGCTTCCAGGCAGAAACAAATTGGATCGTAATTTTCGGGAGGGATAGTTTTTGTGAGGCATAATGCAACCTATGTATGGTCTGTGGCCGGCATGGGCGTAGGAACCTATGTATTGGAGGAGGAGAGGGTGCATGAGCCCCAGAAGTTCAGCTGCAGAAAAAATACACCCCATAAAATCAATAAAATTAATCGGAACATTCTGTGGGATCCAATATGGTCAAGATCTAACTGTGGGATCGGTGAGTGAGATCCATGTGTATCCGGGATGCGTATTTGATTAATCTATACGAATCGGGCACTTTTCCATCTAACTCCATGTAAAAGTCCAGAGCAACAAAAAAAGGCAAGAAAATACTCTGAACATAAAAAATGGGTTAGGTAAGGTAAAGATAGGTTAGTTAGGCTAGGTTAGGGCAGGTTAGGTTGGTTAGGTTTGGTTAGATTAGCTTTATTTTGCTTTTTTGCCCAAGCGCCAAATCGGGACATTGCCCGATTCGTATAGATTAATAAAATACGCATCCGGGATCCCTTTCCCAATGAATCCTTAAACTAATACTTATCGAGAGGTATTCTAAACGAAATGATGAATCCCGTGAGGACACCGCACCGACGAAGAAGGCACCACAATTGGATCTCCCATCAAGCCTTGTGCCTGGGAAGGTGAACATCCTTTGTCCTGTAGTTTTCAGCACCCCCCCCCCCCCCCCCCGAATAAAAATCCTGGCAAGCCACTGCAGAATGGAGATGGAGAAGGGACAAGAATGAGGCAATAATATCGCGGGATGAAAAATCGTCGTCAGCAACCTCTTGGGCGCGGATGCACTTTCGGCCTCAGCACTGATGCGAGAAACAACAGCAGCAAAAGCAAGCAAGAGAGAAAGGACGCTGTGGGCTGCGTGCGGTATGAAACTGTGACCAGCATCTAAATTACACTCGCCGCACAAAAGTTATATTTGCGTCATTTTTTCGCCAGAAACACCTCGCCTTATCGCACCGCCGTTGGCCGAACAGATGCTTTGCATTTGGGCCCAAAGGGGAATATGCAAATACCGAAAGTATACGTGGCCACTGCTATCGGGGTATCCCGAAGCCAGCTGCATTGGTCATGTCGAGGAGGCCATATGGGAAAGGCCGTTGGTTATAACGCCTGATAACACTTCGGGAAAGGACCGCGAATCATCTTTGCCTTCCCTGGGCTTTCCGGATATTGAATCTAGATTTTCTAGAAAATGTATACAAATTGGAAGAGACCACAGATGGCGCAAGGCGAAGCAATGCGAGTGTCACGTGCCAACGAGCCGGTAATATGGAAAACCTACCGGCAAGTGTAGGCAGACCAAACCTTGCAAAATGGACCCGCTGTGGACATTTGACGATACGGAGCTTGCCAAAAGTCCTCGAACATTTTAAAGTACTGGTGAACACAGAGGTCATCTAATTTTTTCAACAGGCCTTGGTGCAACTTCACGCCTCACACGAGTGTTATATGTTTTGCGGCGCATTCTGCCATTGATTCTCAATGGCGCCTGAGTTAATAATGAACAATGTTCGAAGGCTTTTGATAAGGAGTGTATATGTGGACCGGTGAATAAAAATTTGGTCCAGGAATAGTTCCAAAGATCGCTTTTCGAAAGTGCGCTTCGACCGATGTGAAGAACTTAGAGAAGGTGCGGTAGTTGTTCATTGCTGTAAAATGCAAAATCAGGACAATTATTGGCGTCAGGAATTTTTTGCGGCTCTGTCACGAGTGCCGGCTAAGTTCATCAGAAGAAAGTGCGCTCTTTCAGAAGATGTTCGAAGTGTGTGACCAAAAAAAGTTTCATCCCAAATATCGCTCACGACTGACAATGAGAACGTTGTGATTCTCACTCTGTCGAACAGTACTCAGAATTTGTTTTCCAACGTGCGGCGGCTGGCAAAATGTGGCACGGGGTTGAAAATCTGAAAATATTTGACGGCAAATTGACCACTCACGATGTGCATTTTTCCACAGGACAAAAAAATCTGAACGTGCTTTTTTGAGTGCTTTATTGATGCGTCCCATGCCCGTGAATGCTTTTTGGGGCAGCGTCAATTATGTTAGTATGGGCGATATGAACCGTCTGCATTCTTGTCCAGGATTGCAGTACCAGCTCCACATTTGGATTGTGGACCGTTTTCATAACACCATGTAAAGGTACATATGGCATGGGGCATCAATGAAGTTCGCCAAAATTGGTTGCCATTTGATGATGCAAGTTTTGTGTTTTTTCTTGTGGTCGAGATCCCTCGAAGATGCCAAATTTGGTCCAATTATTTCGGATCATGCAAGACCGATAACTGAATCGAAGGGTCCTTTGTGGACGATCTTGACGTAGCCAAGATAGGAAACACGATAATTCATCTATTGTTAATCGCAAATCAAATCGTTTCTATTTGATGAAGTGCGCATGATACTCGTATATGCCTATACATTGAAAAAATGCCGGAGCCACAGGAGATTTTCCCTGGCTCTCGAAGCACGAACAATGTGCGCAGTTAATTCCCAATCTAGGATAGTATAGTGCCTGTGTCTGCCGCAAATAGAACCTGTGTCTGCCGCAAAACGCATCTCGTAAAAGATTTCGTTTTGCGGCGCCCATGAGATTGGGAGTTTCATTTGGTTGAAAAGTGAAAACATATCTCGTGGTTCGACATCTTTTGATGAATCGGTATGGAAGAGGCATCATCCACGATAAAGCAGACACGAAGGCACCTATAGAGCTTTGCTGGCTGCCCCACCATTTTCATTCTAGAGCATCAAAAATTTCATTCATGGAGAAAAAAGAACCATCTCAACCTTCATGAAGCTCGTTTGAAAACAAATTTCAACCCGTTTTGTGAGACATTAACGTGTGTAGACGCTTTTGACCTGCTAAAGCATCAGGCACGTCAAAGACTATGAATGAATCCTTCTAGATTGAGATGTTTATAAAAAAAACCGGCCTCATACGCCTGTGTTTCTTTTACGAAAGTTGTTGAAGTACATATAGATAACGGCGTATAAATGATGCCCACATGATTCGGTCACAAAGGCCGGGAGCCGGTGGGCCCATTGTTGACTTGTTTGGAACCAAATCAAGCTCAAAACTAAAACTGGTCGCGGAAGAAAAAGGCAGGAAATACTTAACAGGAGCATAGAGAGGACCAAAACCTGTTTGAAACCGCACGGCTATGCAAATGCGATCAGGATGAAAACAAAAAATCTGGACGTGGGCAGGACTCGCATCTGCCGTTTGGACACGCCGGGACAACAACAGAGACGCCGCCGCCACCGAAAAAAGTCGGTGCTTTACACAAAGAGCGCCCACAAGGTGACAAAGAGACCTGGAAGGGAAGGGTTGCTTCATAAATTCGAGCACCTTTTCAGTGGAAAACACACAAAAAACTGGATGGCCATCACCAATTAAACTTTTGAAGCGGTAAAAAAGATATTCTACCGCGGCCGCGTGCTGCCGGACACGCGAACGGACCGAAGCCACGATTTGCGTGTGCGCCCATTCGTGAAAAGCGGCAAAAACTCTGAAAACGAAACCGCAAAACGGACCGACGTGCGGAGAAAGCCGGACTGGCCGGACAATGGATCAGAGCCAAAAATTGCTCAATAAAAATGGAGTAGTCTTGAAAAGAGAAGTTTTCCGCGTCACACGAGGCATGAAATGGACGAAGAATCGTAATTTTATTTCCCTGATGTTTTGTATGGGCTTACACGGGTATGCAAATCGAGCGGGATGTACCGCTTTAAAGGTTCAGGATTTCGTGGTTTTCCCAATTCAACTCCTGAAATGTTCGTAGTGGATTTACAACATGAGAGGAATTTTTGACGTTTTCATGAGTGACAAACCTTCAGGGAATGACACCAAACCTTTGCTGTTCCCGTTGACTCATGCGTACAGGGGTGTTTCGGCAGCCATTCGTCAATTGAATACGAGTATGTCAAGCCACTTTAAAAATTAAAAATTTAAAAAATATTAAACATTAAAAAATATTAAAAATTAAAAAATATTAAAAATTAAAAAATATTAAAAATTTAAAAAAACATGAAAAAATTTAAAAAATTAAAAAAATATTGACAAAAAAACAAAAAATAATAATTACAAAAAATTTTAAAAATTATAAAAAAAATCAAATTTGAAAATTTTCAAAATCAAATTTGAAAAATTAAAAACAAGACGTGACCTGCTGCGTCCCTGTCGTTTTCAACGGTTCAAAAAACCAAGCAAGTCTCCCCGCACTCACCACTTTCTGCCACCATTAGGAAAAAATTCCCCTTCTCGTCTCCTTACCCGCACGAGCTCTCTCCATGCTGACAACATCCCAAACTCTCTCTTATGATACCGTGTCCCAACTTTCTGAACATGTATGCCATCAATCCTCTCCTCCTCTGCACTCTCTCCATTCTCCTTGCCACGTTAATTTCCTTAACCTCTTCTGTCCCCCTCCCTCTCCCTCTCCCTGCCTTCCTACCTTTTTCCTCCTAGCCACTTTGCAGATGTTGTTGAGGTCTTTGTTATTTTATTTACCGCAGTGAACATTCAGGAACTTGTGCCTTTTCTGTGACAAGCTTGGAAAGAAGTGTTTTGAGCACAAAGAGGTGTTTCGAGAACCATTAATGCGGTTTTTGCACTTTGGAAAAAGGTCTGAAGCGCAAACTTGAGCCTCATCCAACAGTTGTCCAATAGTTGATACCGTGATCTCCAAACTTAATCTTCGGTCAGAATGTCTATAGGTAGGTACCTCTATTGGGCAAGTATGAATGATGTGAGAAAAAAGCCAAATCGATGGAAACGATCAAACAGCGATCATCGAAAACGATCTGTAATCCACAAACAACAACCTCTAATCGTCTAATCGACCTGTAATCGTGTAAATCGTTTGTCGTGTTCAAACATCGTCAAAGTGCATGCGCAAAACCAACCAACGCGCGGACAAAGTCCAGTGAAAACCTGTGCACAAGCAGTCCATCGAGCATTGGCGCCAAATGTTAAAGGAAAAGGGGGAACCCCCACCTTCTGAAACCTTCCAGCGGTTGATTGATGTCCCAGAGTGGTGCACCCGAAAACCAGGGGTGAAACCACCTGGTTCTCAGGTGCACCACTCTGGGATTCCAGGTGCCTTCCACAGGATTCCGTTGTTTTAAAAATCCCTATATGACTAAACACCTCCTTGAAGTGGCCATTGGATCAAGTCAAAACCACCAACCCCGCAGGCAGCTCAAAGTGAAAGTTTTGCGCCGCGTGGGCACCCAAACCTGTAAGCTGTTCTTCGCCCTTGATAGTCGTCCGCAGAAATTTAATGTCCGTTCATGCGGCCATATATTCGTGCCATAACTGAAGAACCTGCTCCACGCGTTCATGATTACAGTATTGGATGTTGGATAATGCGCATCTACTCCGTGGAAAGTGGATGGACTGTGCAAAGAATATTTTAAGCAAGAGGTCAAGTGGGAAATATAGACCTCTGTTTTGCGTGGCTTTGGCGATGGGTCCGGTAAGTTCTAATTGAGGCTCTCACGATTCGGAAATGACGGTTCGTATTGACGAAAGCAATAAATCCCGGTCTGAAATTTCCCGATCCTGTTGCATTTTGAACATTTGGGCTGAGTGTTGGGATGCAGTAACACGTTGGAGAATTGTTGGCAAAATGCGAAATGTTTGTGCCAGACAATGTGGGTCCAAAGAATGAGAAAAAGACTCTGAAAACCTCAAAGAATGCCCAACCTGTTCCGGTTATCTCGTGATTTTCCGCATTGAACCAGTCCCGAAAATCCTGCGAAAATCAATCACAACCGTTTCCGAGAATATCGCTCAATTTCGAGAGTCTCGGGGTTGGTCTCGGGAGTCTTTCGCGATCAACATAGGAATTGGCAAAATTTATGATGGGTAATTGAAATTAGCCAGCGCTCAAATAATTACGAGTCTCTCAAAGGTTGTTGGCTGAAATCGTGATCAATCCTGCAGAAAAAAACTTTTATAGCTATTTGAGGTGTCGGTATATTTTCCCTATGGACAAGGTGGTGTCACAATTAAGCGCAGGAGCCCCGGAACAATTGGCTTAAAATTCAGTTCCGGGTGTTCCCGAAATCGTTTTTTACACGTTGAGAATGCAGGATATATTCGTAAAGTCAATATTGGCCATCTGTCGAAAACTGTTGAGTCCGATGACGATGCGATTATTTCCTTCCTTTCTTTCTTTTCTTCTCCATCGATCCAAGCGAATTTCAGCGGGAACGTTATAGCTCTGCGTGCAATGGGTATCGGATCACGGCAGATGCTGGGATCGTGCCGTGGAAATCAGTGAAGATTCCGCAATCATCTGGCATCGATTTGAGCGAGCAAAGAGGTGGCCAAAGAAAAAGGACTGCAGGCGATTTCATCAGATGAAGCTCCGCGATGTCTCCATGATGTCTCTGCGATGTCTCTGCGATGTCTCTGCGATGTCTCCGCATGAACTGGATGTGCTTTTGAGTTTTGTTCCCATTGGAGTAGCTGGTGGAAATGCACACTTACTGGTTGGAATTTTGGTCAATGAAAGCGGGTTTGAGAATTCAGCTTGCATCCACATCTCCTCTTGAGAACATTTTATTCCACCAATGAGATCGGTTGTAGATCGGTTGTTGTAGGTAGAAAGTTTTATTCCACCAATGAGATCAGTTGTTGGAGCCAGAACGTTTTAGACCACCGATAAGATCGGGAGCTGACACCAGCTTTTGGTGCGAAAACTTTCGTGATGTTTTGCCTGCCCTTTTTCCTCATTAAGGCCAACCAAATCTGACCCAACGCAAGACCATTTGAGCAAAGTAGCGGAGGAATTAATGCACCCATTTATGACAAATTAAAGCGTCAGATTGCAATAAGGCCTTCCACAGGCATTAGATTTTGACCTCGCTTGTTAAAGAGGGTCCTTTTGCTGCAGCGTGGATTTCTTACTAAAATCTGAACAGTCGCAATTTTTACATACTTACGTACCTTCGTTAATTTCGCCGCTAGTATACAGGCAGGGAGCTCAAAAAACTATTCTTCGCTAGCTTAAGTTATCTGTTTCAGAGGTCATCATCCCACGTGAGAATTCTGTTGCCCTTTCTGCACATCGTTACGGTTCACATTGTCAAACCCTGTGTTCTGATATTTGTTATGCAAGATCGTTGATATTCGGCCGAGTTTATTGATGATACTGATCTCATTTTTTTATTTTTCAATCTCTATAATCGCAAATCGTGATCACTGCTCACCACATATATAGGTATGCACTGGCCACATCACTGGTTGAACTCTCGAAGTTAAGTCCAGGTAATGCTGATGATTGAGATAACAGAACGAGCGATAATACGAGTGCAAGTGGTCGCGTTCATTGTGATCTATGATGTGACCAGCCCAATTGCAATGAGCCTATGGATGCGCTGTTAAGACAGAAAGAGCGCAGGAAAGCGTGGGAAAATGAGACATGCAGATCGAACAATGAATGGTTTTGCAACATAGAGGCATGCATGCGGCTTGAAGCAAGACTGAAAAAACCTGCCAAGGTGTGACTTTGGCGCGGCTCGTGGAACCGAGTGCAAAGTGGTTGGCATTTTTGCGCGGTCGTTTTTTATTTCGGTGAGATGCCCAGAAGATCGTGACCCGTTTGAGGGCGAGCGTTGCATCAATTTTGCACACGCCTGCTGCGATTCCACTAATGCGCCTCTATACGAAGATCATGAAAGTGCCTAGGCCAACTTGCTTCCCTTCACCTCTATTGCCACACCCAAAGAGAGGTTAGCCGAAATTTGTAAAATGATAAATGAGATCAAGGAATGAACGAACACAATGCCGCAACCATCTTAAGAGCAGGGCCATCATCTCCTGTTGTTCCTTTTCCAGCATCTGGCCAAGACTCATTCCACCCATCCACACCACAGCCCACACCTATGGCTGTTGTCAACCTTCTCCTTGCTGTCCGCTCAAAGGTTATAGGTACGAAACAGGCCTGCTCCAGATCCATATTTTGATTGCAAATTTAAATCATCCCAAAGTATGTGCTCACCGATTGGATGTCCTGAATGTTTCAATGAATGAATGAATGAATGAATGAATGAATGAACCATTTATTTTAGGGGTTGCCCCTTATCAAATACATGTAGATACAATTAAGGAACTTCAAGAAAAAACTTCCGGCAAATTGCTCTACCTTTCCTCTCTTTTCCCACGTCCAACTTCCGCGCTGGGAGAAAATTTGCGATAAAATATGACCAGCAGTCAATGGATCAAAATTCATCATTTTCGCCGTGGTCCGAAATTTGTACGTAAAAGAAGTGAGCACGGCATTCCACATCTCCTGCGGACACCCTGCAATTTTAAAACCTCAGTATAATGTCCTCTCATATTTCGTAGAATTGTTAGAATTTTTACTCCAATGCAAGCACAATAATTAATGTCTCTCATGTTACGTATGAATTGTTAGAATTTGACTCCAATACAATTGGCGTTTTCGCCTTGAGATCTATAAAGTGTTAAGGAGTGCTGAAAGGGTGCTTAACATATAAGATTCAATTAAATGAGAAAATGGTCGTGATCAGTGCTATCGTCGTGATGATCTCACCTGAATTTGTCGTATTCGATTCGGCGTCGGCCATCTGACGAGGCCTCTTCGAATCGGGTGAGGTCAACGGAATCGGTGTGCTTTCGTCAGACGAATTAGGAACTCTGATTAGGCCGTCCACTTCAAGGAGTCCGCTGTAGTTCTTCTCGGAGCTGGAGTCACCCTCGAGGCCTGAATCCACCGCCCTTCCATGGCTATCCCTCTTTCGGTGGTGCCTATTCCCCGCACCTGACGCCTCACCGCTTGACCCGTCGATCAGGTTCGGCGGTGGTGACGGCGTAGATGTGCTTGTGGATGATCTCCAATCCCGATGGTGTTCCTTCAGGGAGTCTCCTGGGGCCGTTGTTGCTCCCGACGAGGAAGTCGCCGATCTTCTGGAGTTTATTGGCGCTGATATGCTGGGTCGTCTTGATGCGACAAGCAGCTGTTGGGGACCGGGAGGGGAAGGGTCTTCGTCGCCATCATCATCACTGTTCAAGTTCGGTTCCTTGTCCAGGGAACCTCTCTGGTCCTTGTCCATTCCGCAGAATAGTACCTTGTGCTGGATGAATGGGACTATGTCGGACAGGGCGAATTCTTTGGCGCAAGTTCCGCAAATGAGGACATCGCTCGAGCCGTTATTGTCTGAAATGAGAGAATAATTATACCATTATTGACTGAAAGAATAGGATAATTAGGTAAACCGTTATTGTCTAAAAGGTGAGAATAATTAATCCGTTATTGTCTGAAAGGAGAGAATAATCAAACCGTTATTGTCTGAAAGGAGAGAGTAATTATACCGTTATTGTCTGAAAGGAGAGGATAATTAGGTACCTAAACCGTTATTGTCTAAAAGGTGAGAATAATTAATCCGTTATTGTCTGAAAGGAGAGGATAATTAAACCGTTATTGTCTGAAAGGAGAGGATAATTAGGTACCTAAACCGTTATTGTCTAAAAGATGAGATTATAATTAATCCGTTATTGTCTGAAAGGAGAGGATAATTAAACCGTTATAGCGCTGAAAGGAGAGGATAATTAAACCGTTATTGTCTGAAAGAAGAGAATAATTAATCCGTTATTGTGCTAAAAGGTGAGATTAATTAATCCGTTATTGTCTGAAAGGAGAGGATATTAAACCGTATTGTCTGACAGGGGAGAATAATTTAACCGTTATTGTCTGAAAGAAGAGAATAATTAAACCGTTGTTGTCTGAAAGGAGAGAATAATTAAACCGTTATTGTCTGAAAGAAGAGAATAATTAAACCGTTATTGTCTGAAAGGAGAGAATAAACCGTTATTGTCTGATAGAAGAGAGTAATTAATCCGTTATTGTCTGAAAGGAGAGAATAATTAAACCGTTATTGTCTTAAGAGGTGAGAATATAATTTTTCCATTACTGTCTGAAAGGAGAGAATAATTAGACCGTTATTGTCTGAAAGGAGAGAATAATTAGACCGTTATTGTCTGAAAGTGAAGAACAATTAAACCATATGTCTGAAAGGAGAGAACAATTAGCGCTCCAGTGCATTCCACTCAGTGATTGTGCGCGGAAAGAAATTGTTAAAAACACTGTGTGAAACGGAAACAGAGGGATATAATGTGTGTACCGTTATTTGTTCGTCTTTGATATTTCTTGGAAAGAATTCAGTGGGCAGCAAGACATTGATTTTGTGGGTCATTATGTCATGCAATTAGCACAAGCGCCTCATTCGCCGCCAACTCACAAGCATGGGGCATGGCCAGAAAATCGAGGCGAAAATGAAAAATAGCAACTCTGCAAGATTGTACCGTCAACTTCCCGCGAAACACCATTGACAAAAACGGACAGATGTTAACCGATTTCGACATTTTCGATGTGAAATAGGCCCATATCCCCCTCCATCCCAACGCACCATCGAAACAGCTGAACACAATGCATGCTTTGTTCTCGCACCCTCCAAAAACCAGTGCACCCCCTGCGCCTGTTTGTCATGGGCTGTTGCTTTTCCAGGATTAGGGAAAATCTAGTCTCTAGTCGTTTAGTGCAGGCCTAAATAAATTCAGCCTCAATGTATTGGGAAATTCGTGGCGAGTCGAAATGCGAGGGGCAGTCCGTTGGCTGGCTGGTCGATGCAACGCAAGGCTGGACGTTTGAAAATAGTCGGAGAAAACCGGCCAATGTCCACTGCCTGCTGGTCAAGCGCACGTTGATTGGCGGACTGCCTCGTCCGCTGGGCGAGGAAAATCCGTCCCATTCTGAGGTCGAAGGCCCACGCTTCAAAAATAAAACTCAAAAAAGCAAGTCGATGTTCGTGATTCAAACATGACAAGTACTCGCACTCGAGCGCAATCAGACAAGGCAGAACTGCATGAAAGAAAGAAACATTGAGTTTTCTCAGCGGACAAGAAGATGTGAATTGAATGCGCAATTGGGTCGGTCATATTTTTGTGAAAAAGTCGATTCAGGATGCCGGTACAGTCACCTGCAGAGAAAATTTAGACAGCCCCATGGCACGCACGACCTGCTGTTGAGCTCTGGACAGAAGTGCAACTCGCGCGAAAACTGGGAAACCTTCAAGGATCTGCAGCGGATGGGCAACCTGAAATGGGCAACCTGAGATGGGCAACCTGAGATGGGCAACCTGAGATGGGCAACCTGAGATGGGCAACCTGAGATGGGCAACCTGAGATGGGCAACCTGAGATGGGCAACCCGAGATGGGCAACCTGAGATGGGCAACCTGAGATGGGCAACCTGAAATGGGCAACCTGAGGTGGGCAACCTGAAATGGGCAACCTGGGATGGGCAACCTGAGATGGGCAACCTTGGATGGGCAATCTGAGATGGGCAACCTGAGATGGGCAACCTGAAATGGGCAACCTGAGGTGGGCAACCAAAGATTGGGCAGCCTGAGATGGACAACCTGAGATGGTCGCCAGATGACACAAAACACTCATCATATTGCAGTTGGGCCAATTAAACGTCACCTTGGGTTACCTTGGGTTACCCCAATTGAACGTCACCTTGGGAAAAAATGTCCCGTTCATGTCCCCCCTTTGAATTAAACATTTTCCCTGTCTTTTTGGGATGGAATTTCTCTCCAAGGTTTCGCTGTTTTTCTCACCATGGGTGCCGTGGAAAAAACTGACCGTTTTGAAGACAAAAGGCAAACCGGAAAATTTTCGAAATTTTGCTGTCAGCATTTCGAGCGAATAGTGTCAATCTGTTGAGGTCAGAATCCATGGAATAGCTCACTCATTTGGTTTCGTTCTGACCACAAAACCGAAAACCCACTGCCGGAACAGCTTTGCATTGGGCCTTCTTCTGCACCACAGAAAAAACAAAATCCCCTGGAATAGCTTTTTCAGCGTGGGTTTCCTTCAACACGACAATATCGAAAGAACAGTGCTTAATGCAGGTGGCATTTCTCTTCGGGAGACTGTACAATGCTGCGGCCAGCAAAGGTGTGATCACTTGAATTCCCAGCAATTGCGCTGCCCACCGAGTTGCCGTCAGAGCCCTTTTAGAAAGTTGATTTTAATTTGTTTCGGCTGTAGGTGGAGCCCCGATTAATAGACTCAAATGAAATTAAACGCCGATGTTTTTGAGGTGCGCTCCTCTCTCTGGGCACATCAAATGGGGCCCGAAGACCCGCACCAACCGGGACTGAACACACATATGTACAGGGTTTCCCAAAAGTCGCTTGAAACCCCCAGAAAAGTGCATTGCAGTTTTTATGCAAAATTATTCTGGAAGCTTAGAGTGGAGTTTTTTACAATTCGAATGGATAACACCTGCAGCAGGCAGCCTGCCCAATCTGAACCTGAAATCCCAAGAAATATCCCCACAAGAGAAGATTGAAAACCAGCAAATAACAGGAGTTGTCAAGTGACTTTTGGGAAACCCTGTATATGCTGGATTTACAACATCAGGATACTTGATTGATGCTTTTAAGAACCACCCATCGTACTCCTAGCCATCGAGGAGCAAAATTTTTACATTTGTTTGAATAAAAAACAATGCTTAACACAATTATGCCCTCCTGAAAAATAACGCATGGAACCCGTGGGCCCCTGCATGCAGTAGAAGCGAAAATTTGCGAAAAGAAAAGAACTTGAGATTTCAATGCAGTTCAGCGTCGGCTCGAAGAGGTCAACAAAAGGTCAACGAATTTCAGGAAAGTGGCGATTGGCTGGATGCGTTTCGGCAATTGTTCGTCGGAAAATTATTGAGACATCTTGAGAACTGATGCGGCATATTACCCACAAGGCACATTCCACACCCTGTTTCGACATCACATTTAGGTACAGCGGCGAGAAAATTAATTGTACCACATATGGTGGCTTTTCTCTCGAATTTTCTGGAAAATCTCAACCCCATCAAAATTGGCATTGCAGCAATGATTTGATCCATTATATTTCCGTGGAACAAAATCCGAATTCTTGATTCTGAAACAAACACAACTCTCCCAATTTTCTTTGAAAGATCGAAAAAACGGCATGGACTTATGGCAACAGTAATTTACTCGCCACTGTACCTGATGTCTTGGTTAAACAATGATGGGAAACCTTCATGGTCATCAAAAAATATAAATGGCCGCATTCCCAATGCATTGCAACGAACCCTAAGGTTCAACTCAATATCGCGAATTCAATGCCGATTTTTTGTTGCGAAAATCAACATTTGTGACTTTTCCGTTGTTGGGTTAAAAGATGCATCCCTCCATTGAGTTGAATCTGAGGATGAGTTGGATTGCATGGGAAATGCGATCGAAAAAATCATTGTTGAATTCTCCCTCCCCGCTTGAATTTTCCCTTAATTCCCCGAATTTTCCCTCAATTACCGTCATCAGCTGTACCAGCAGCTGTGCCGATGACGAAGACGGCGGTCTCTCGCAGGCAAGTTCCGTGTAGAAAGCTGGCATTATATTTTATCGTGAAATTGCTAACAATTGATTTGATTGAAACCAAATCCAAGCACAGTCTCGTATTTGGGGACCCCCATAACCCAACCCCATTCCAGACAACTTGATGGGGAAAGAAACTCGCTTGCCAAATTACGATGCGTCTTTCTGTCATATCATTGGGTACACCTGTCCATAAATTTTTGACGTCCAAAACGTTTTGCGTGGAAAATTACTATATCTAAAACGAAAACCTGTACATATCTGTTTTCATATCAAAACAGCCTCCAACATTGAGCATGGTAAGCATGCAATATAGTTGCCCAAATACACATTTACATTTTCAAATTGGGCAATGAATTGATATAGGCACTGTTTCTGCCCCAATTCATTGCAAGATAAAAGTGACCTCAGACAGAGAAAGGCGATATATGCAGAGAGGTACCCATGGATACAAGTCCGATTGTCACCCCTCAATAATTGTGCACTATTTCGGTAAAATATACCGAGAGTTCAACATCATCCGTAAATTGGCGACATGTGAAATCCTTCCACAGAATAGCACCCCAATCGAAAAGCCAATAAACCACGCAGATTCGAATGAGAAGGGGCAGCCGCTCTCATGAACGCTCGGCAGCAGGCGTGTGCGTGGAACAAGACCAACCGAGGGCATCATGTTGGGGTAAATAAATGTAATACCTCAGTAAACCAGCCAGATAAGAACTGCGATAAAGCCTTATTTCCCAAATAGGCAGCACCGCTTTTCGGAAAAATAGGTTTTGTCAGAAAATTGCGTCCCTATTTGGCAAATAGATTCCGAGGTTCACATCTTTTGGGGGAGATTTTATTGCTTGTTTGCTCGTGATATTAACTAGTCTCTGGTGGCGACTATTTCTGTCGGTCATTCGCTCATCAAGGACTTTTGGCTTTATCCCTCTAGGCCTCTATGAACCACGACTTACAGACAAGACCCATCATCAGACAGAAAGTACAAAGCTATTGTGAAACAGTTGCACAATTCGGAGCATCAAACGCTATTGGTCAGTTTTGTCTATTCGTTGGGCCGCATTGGTCAGTTTTCTCTACACCTCTGCACCCACACGTCAGGATATGAAACATTAGACTATCGCCCCCTTTTTGGCGAGTGCAATGGTCAGTTTTCGATTTGGTCACTGCGACACTGATTCCGACAGAGTGGACTGCGGAGGGGAAGGTAATGGGGACGAGGGAACACAAATTTGATAGCTATTTTGCGCGGGCAGTTTTCCACGATGACTCGGTATATCGGTCCATTCGGGTAAATCGAAGTCATCAGAAATTTTTGTCGAATGTCGCGTTGCAACAAGTGTACAAGGGGGATGACTGCACTTTTTCAAGAACGAGATTGTATCTTTTGAAGAAAGAAACCCATGATGGCCTTGTAATGCTTTCTTGTACACATGTCCCAAATACGTGTTCTGATAGGTACAGCTGCATGTAAAAGACAGAAACCTAATTGCAATCACCAGTTAAAATCCGTGCAAATCAAGAATTCCACCAAACGATTGCAGGCCAGTCATATGCCTAAACTTTCCTGCACAATGGTATGGAACACGTGTGCGGAATTTTGAGTTATTTTCGCACACAAATCTTAGAGAATCTTACAGAATTTGCGGACTTTAATGAAGACATATTCGACGGCAACTGCTCACAGGGCGTGGTGCTCTTATCACACAACATGGTGAGTCTATAGACATAGGTGTCTTCCTTGTGACGAATAAGTCTTTTCACAAAAAGTCGCACAACAAAGTTGTATTTCGCTCGTGCCATAGAAAACTTGAAAATAAGCCATTATAGATTAGCAAATTGCGAAAATATCAGGAAAAACTCAAGAAAGGACAGGAACACAATCGAAACAACTCTGCGGTTGATGCAAGTTATGCACAGCGAACCAAATATGCCATCATCAACCACAAAAAATGGATTCGAGAAATTGTATTAGGCATGGATACTCTAAAAACAAGCGGACAGGTGCATTGAAGGGGACCATGTGAACATATTCCATCATATCTCAAAGGGGGCACTTTTTGCTGCGGCTATAGTTTTATCGATGGGAATCAAATCGGCGAGAAATCGTGTATAAATATGTTGTTATTGACGCTTCAGTGACCTAGACACCGCGAGATTACTCGTACAGCGCCGCACGGCTTTCGTTCCGGTTGGACTATTTCCATTATTCCGACCAATGGTAAGCAAGGCCTGCAACCTGTTATATACCACCGAGGTTGATACAAAAATCGTGATCTGACACTGGTTAGTGCTGCCGGGAGGCCATTAGCAATCAACTGCGACAGCCAGGTATACATCTACGTGCTGGATGCGCTTGGATTTTAATTGGAACAATATTGGCGTGTCGAACTGACAGTGCACGCGAAAAGACCAATTGTCAATGCCGGCCATGCCTTGGCACTTGTTGGTTGCCATCATTGTGCCGGGCGACCTTAAAATTTCTCAGGCTCGTTCAGGATCACGCAAAGGAAGTCGATTGGAGATGCGTGGCATGGAGCACTAAAATGAACTTGGGCACGCTGTCCCGATCGATTTGCGCGCAGTAAATCAAATTTTACATGTTCCGTAAAGTTGAGCACCAAACTATTGGACCGATCACCGATATCTCGGGCAAATTGAACACTTTGAAGCAAATCATGCCAAAAGTATACCGTTGAGCAAAAATATCACAAATTTTGCTCTGCGAATTGAATCTTGACCACAATTCCCAACTCCACCATTTGCTCGAAAGCCCTTCTTGCAAAACTGGTCCTGTCTTCAAGAGAAAATGAAAATTGCTCGCCCCTAACTTTTCAAAACGGGTATGCAACACACATCATTTTGTGTCAACCGAAGGAAGAGAAAATCGGCTGCGCCTAACTTTTAAAACGGGTATGCAACACACATCATTTTATGTCTGCTGGAGAAAGAGCATGTCTGCTGCGCCTAACTTTCAAAACGGGTATGCAACACACATCATTTTGTGTCTGCTGAAGAAAGAGCATGTCTGCTGCGCCTAACTTTCAAAACGGGTATGTAACACACATCATTTTATGTCTGCTGGAGAAAGAGCATGTCTGCTGCGCCTAACTTTCAAAACGGGTATGCAACACACATCATTTCATGTCTCCTGAAGAAAGAGAAAATCTGCTGCCCCATTTTGTGTCCATTCAAGAATGCACCACATGCATCGCATTGGGAAAAGAAAAATCTGGTGACTCACATCCAATGCACAAATCCCCGCATTGACTCCTCACCCCTTCCGAAAATATTGACGTACGTCCCGGAGCACCCAGTTTGCGATTACCTTATTTCTTCATCCGTCTCCAAATCTTGGACGAAAGCGAAAAAGACGTTCTTGCGAACAACCTTGACCGTTTTTTATCGGCGCATTACATCCACAAACCAGCTATATTTACTGAGCCTATCGCGCTTATGATAGTCACACCGCAAGGTAAGAGAGAGAGAGAGAGGCCTGCTTCAAAAGACATACTCGTAAGAGGACGTTGTTTTTACATATCTATAGGTATAGCATGTCCTTTAAGTCGCTTATTGCCGGCAATGAGCCGTGACAAATGTGTTTTTCAAAAAGAATGCCCGAAAATACATATTCATAAAGTGAGTCGTATTAATGTGTCGCAAAAGATTCGGTATCCGATAACTCAGACGATGACGGGACATTCGGAAAAGAGGACACAAGTTTTTTTGGTGCAATATTGTTTCCCGTGGTTTGCTTCACCGGCAATGCTTCGTCGCCAGGTCAAACTCGATCTGGCGGCTTTTTCCGGCTGTTTCCAGAAATTAGAGAAAGAAGATTGGTGTGCGGATGGCTCATCAAAATCTATTCAGGAGGGTGCGAGGTCCCCCACTGTCCAGAAGCATTGTGAGTCACCCTTTCTTGATAGAGGTGCACCATCACAAATTCCTCACATACGAGTACCATCTAAAATCTATTCGTTTTGCGTGAAAAGGTATTTTCAGCTGCCTCCCAGAACCCAGCGCTCCCCCAAATCCAGTCGGCCACTGATCCAAACGTTAGCAGTTTGGTTGATGGCCTTCGCTGATCTGGGGGATCCCTGGTGCCCACATCGAGGCAATGGCAATTTGCAAAACTACGTGAAATGGCGGAACTTACAAATTGTTTGGAGCAAAAACCAGGCAAATGAAAATAATATTTGGCCAATAGTAGCGCTCAAAATATCATATTCTTTTCTCCCATAATTTTGGGGCTTAGGGTGAAGGAAAGAGGAAAAGAGATACCTACCTATTACAGGGGCCCTGAATCGGATCACGGGGATGTCTATTGTCAACCAAATCAGAAGCCACCTTCGCAGGGAAACGACTCTCCGCGCGTAGGATACGTAAGCGGAATTTCGGTTTAGTTTTGAACGGGGAATGATTTTCTGAAGGAGAATTTTGTCGATATTTTGATGGGATAGTAGCAATATTTCCTGCTGAAATTGTCGTTATCTCACAGGCCAATCTAAAACGAGATGTAGCCCTCTATTTCCAATTGCTTTTCGAATGGTATTTGCGCCCCATGCACGTCAATCTTCTCGTGTCTCATTTTACCCTCCATTTCCATTGGCCGGCCGCGTGCGGGGGACAAACACTCGAACACAATGATGCACCGACGTGCTGTGAGGTCTCAGCCTGCATTGCAACCCAAGAATGCAAAAATCCAGAAGCCAGGATGGGAAAATTGTTTTGCATTTTATTCTGTTTGCAAATGGAAACCTTATTTTGAAGACCACTGAAAGCTACTCTTTTCGTACCCAAGACTCAAAATTCGGCAATTTCCGGACATCAAGCCTAAAGTCAGACTTGTTTTTCGCACAACTGTGCGCGAACACCTGTCGCTGAAACATGCAGTGGCCATTCGCCTGCTCCCGCATTTAGGAACTCCTAATTAAAAAAATACAATTGTTCCTGCTTATCAACAATCTCCGTGTGGCCTATACCGCAGGTCAAACGCAATTAGACACCTCTGCCCCCACCATACTTTTCGGCTAAACTCCAAAAACACCTGTGGCGTTTGGACGCTATCAAGCTCCACCACCATAGGCCCATAATTATTAGGAGTTTTTAGGTCAACCGCAACTGGTCACCCCTGCCTTGCCTGTGCCTCGCACATCCCATGCACAAGACCTCTGTCCAAAATTGCCACATATCACCAGTTAGACGAAAAGAAGCTCGATTCGTTGTAAATCTGCTGCCGTATTTTTTGGAAATTTTTATGGCATTATTATAGCCGTGTCTCTGCACCTGCGGAGGCTGCAGCGGTCGAAATAAGGCCACGCATAGGCCAGAAGATAATGGCTGAATAAATTAGTTGGGAACAATGTTGGCCTGTGGTCCTGTTCATGGGAGGGCGGTTGATCCAGGAGCGTCAGATGGGAATATCAATCGGGGTGGAAGAGGCACTTGCTTTTCCTGGGGCGTCAAAATTTGATGAAAAAAAAAAGAACAAAAATATCTATTTGGTTGAGGTGTGGAGACATTTTCAGGAAACCTGGTTTCAGTTCCCGGTTAATACGCTGATTACTAGGAATAATCAGCTCAACGCAATACCATAAACAGTAATGATTCCCAGATTCCAGCAGATTCGGCTGCTGGATGCTCGTCACGGCGGAATCCTTTGTCATTTTCACGGTTAGTTGATCATTCCAATTCCCTCTTAATACCCCGGTAGATACCTCTCTAACCAAACCCAGCTCAAGTTAACCAACCTAACCTCACGTATCATATCCTGTCCGACACAAAGGTTCCCTTTATGCCGTCCTGCACTGACCTATCCAAGGGGGTCAAACCTATCCAAGATGGTGTTCATGGGGGAATCAAGGTATTCATCGTTTTACGAATAGCATCCAAAAATTGCATGAAACGAAATAGAATGTTAAAAAAATTGATACACGCATTCCATCCTAATTCCTATTGCTCCCTTTTCTCCGCCTCAGGCGATTCATGATCTCCCTTGTCGTCGAGATCCATTCACGCCAACATTAGGTACTTCCACCTAACGTCCCACACCTTGCT
>JASGXE010015047.1:0-36993 GCA_030068105.1 Sinentomon sp. SZTP_YWyxl
TCAGCCAGGGAGTAGGTACACTGGGGCGCAGAATGACGATGCTGAATTTCCTTGAGAGCCTTCAAGCGTTTCGCTGTCGAGAGGGCATGAGACAAGGATGTTGGCATGGATTCCATCTTGCGCTCCCTCAACAAATGGTTGAGGCCATTTAGAAACTGTTCTCGCACAATTGCGTCATGGGCATTTGCGTCGAGCTCTGGTAACGCTCGGCTCAACAACACTCCCAAGTGGTAGGCAAAATCATCCAAATTCTCAGCGGGCCGTTGAATTCTGTTTCGAAATTCAGCCATGCCCTGATCAATTCTTGGAGGTCAGCCCGTCACACATGCTAATAAATCTGGTGACGCTGAAGATCCCAGTGAGGTGATGACCCTGCATAAGCTGACAGTTGCGGTGTTTACGGTTCTGGGTTCAGATATCCTGGGGATGCTGATGATTCTGAGGAATCTGATAATCGTGAGGATACCGATAAAGCTTGAGACGTTCATGATCGTTATTGTGAAGCTGATGATCCACAGGATCTCCAAGTGCCTGAGGATGCTAGCAGTCCTGAGGATGCTGCATGCAGGTTCTGAGCATGCTGCCGTTTCTGAGGATACTGACGATTGTGGAGGTGCTGATAATTCTGAGGGTACTGAAGATCCCTGGAAATGGGCAATCCTTGGCTGACATCCCCGATGCTGCCGATGATCCCGGATATCCTCGTGAATATGATAATCCTTAAGACACAAATTATTCTTGGATTCTGATTATCCTGGTGCCCGATGTACAAACACGACAAAGAAGCACATGGGGCCTCAGTAAAAAAACGGATTGCCCGGCGCAACAGGAATGTGCCATCTACTTCACCACAACGCCATATAACAGACAGACGGGAACTTCCCTTGTAACGGGGAACGCCACCCAGGATCGATGGTCCGAGTGGCGTTTAATCTGAAAATTCGAACTCGAAAACATTCGTGCTTGAATCAATTCGATCGTAAAAAACCATCCGACCTTAAAAACATTCAAACTTAATCTAATCGAACCTAACCGAACCTGACTGATGTTCTGTTCAAAGATTCAAGTCCGAACGGGGCGTTTGGTCCGAATGGATTGAAGTTCGAATAGTGAAACAGTTCGAACGACAAAAATAACATTCGGTTCAGGTAAACGTGCACCCTATGTGGTTCCACGTTCAAGCACAAAACGAACAATGTTCACGAAGACCAAAGCCCTGGGCGTATTCGTATTATACACAACATGTACAAAGTGTCCCGCACCTGGAAAGCGCAGGGTACCTATTCAAAATTCTGTGGAAAACCTGGAAAACACAGGATATTCATGCTAAAATCCAAATTTGACCTTTCCTCGAGCACAGCACATGGTTGATTTCGTTTTTTCCAATCACTTTTAAAAAGGCAAGAAATGCATTTTTCTCTCTGCTTCTGCGGACTGCGCCAGCTGACCAGCCAACTTTTTCTCCAAATCCACTTTTTGCCCGTGGCATGGGGGACCATGAATACAAAGGGAGTTTTCCCATTCGTCACTCCAGCTGTGCAGAAAAATATTTTCCGAAAATTTTGCAGGGTTGTGAGGGCAAAGAAGCAAAACAAACAGCGGAAGCGAAACCCAGCGGGAATTTTATGGGCGCGAAACCCTGATGGCGGCTAGACCAACGTTGGGAGACTGCACCTCCGAGGTTGCGCACTTTAACATTGCTTACCTCGGAGGCAAAGTTACCTGTCAACTGGATCTCGCCGCCGTGACATGAATCATGAACATCTTTGTAGGAAATTTAAAAAATGCGAAAATGTGACCATGTTGTGTTCCTGGTTCCACATGCGGAAGATGGGGCAGTCACACGCGCTATCAAAACAATGAAACTTTGCAAAAACACAAATGTTTCTCCCTGTGAACCTTTGTTGTGCTGTGGCATTTTTGTCACTTGGATAGCGGAGGTAACTGATGCATGGAAAAAACCATGCCCACGGAATCATAAATATTTTTGTACGTGTGCCTACTTTACATGCGTTTTCCCATTTAACTTGCCTCCTAAACTTTTTTCTTTATTTTTTCTCTTGCGCACTCGGAAGAAATGAAAGCGCCAGATTTCCACAGACCTTTGGAGCTGTCCGATTTTGACCTCGGAATGGGTGCGTAAAGCCGCCACAATACTCCAAAGAGGCGCGACAGCCTCAGTGGTCTTCCATTCCATGGAATCGGCGTACGGCGGTTTTGCAAACCCTGCCGCGACTTTAGATGGCAGAGAGCGTTTGGTGCAAGAATGCTCGATTGGGGCCCTGTTTTCGCAAGAATGAGAAACATTTTTTTCTCACTAAAAGTTATCTGAACCTGACCTAACCCTGTTCCCTCTCGGAAAAAAACAATGCTCGGTGGGGGCCCCGGTCTGCCATCTAAAGTCGCTGCAAGGCGTGTAAACAGGCGCCCCGGGGAGGGGTTTTGGGCAGGGCTTAAAAGTTTTCACCCTTCCATTTTCGATTTACCCTCCCTGCTCTTCTGTCTCACGGAAGACTGCAGGCTCGGGCGGTGGTGCAGAACCGGGCTGGGAAAACTTGCGAGCCATGAGTTGGTCCCTGTTGCCCCCTGTTGCCCCCTGTTGCCCCCTGTTGCCCCCTGTTGCCCCCTGTTGCCGTCGAACAAAAGTTTTCGCTCAAAAGCGTAGTATAGCTGAGAGGATTACACGAACAGCTTTGGAGGCTTTGTGGGACGATGGTGAGAGGCTTTGTGGGACCATTGGAGCATTACAGAATTTTTTTAACCAAAAAAAGAAATGACTGTTGAGTAACAGGAAATTTTGGCCAAAGGTTTTAGTTTGTTATAACATGAGCAAATAAATTAGAGAGAGTCAGACGAGATATGAACGGAGAATCCGGATGGAATTACGGACCACATAGAACGCACCACAGCTTCTGCTGTGGCGGCTGAAGCGCCACAGCAGAAGCGCCACAGCAGTAATCGTCAATTTCGAACAATATTTTGCTATCAATGAACCACAGCGGCGTGCGGTCCATCCCTGACGCCGAAGAGATGGCAAAAATTGCATTGCCAACTTCACTGCAATGAAAACTCGAGGCAACAGTAGCACTGTATGACTTGTTCCGCTGAGTTTGCACTGGTTTTCGGTGTTCCCAGCGCAATGATCACGCACACCTGTACAGTGGCGAGAAAATTACTCGTGAATCAGTTGCTGCTGGTTTTTCGATCTTTCAGAGAAAACTGGGAGAATCGTGGTGATATCAGGGTCAAGAAATCGGATAATGTTGCACAGAAATATGCATCAAATCAGTGACAGAACGCCAATTTCGACAGGTTCAAGATTTCCCCAAAAACCCGAAAGAAACGTCACCATGTGTGGTCCAATTAATTTTCTCGCTGCTGTACACGCTGAAATTCTATCGGGCAATCAGCGTTCAGCGGCTGAACGCGAAAATCGGTCACAGCATTCTTTGGTGGCAGGTTGCAGTGCCACGTTTTCAACGAAAGTGCTTTCAGTCGGAGTGCGCTCTTCATTTTTTCATTGTTTTTCAAAATTGGCGGTTTTGAGCATCAGTTTTCATGGAAACAAACATGCCGGGCCTTGAATTTGATACCTGGATGCGAACAGTCCCTTGCAATTTGATCGATGGATGTTGGATTTTGCGAGATTGGTGACGTTGGTTTGATGATTAAAATAACATGGGTGGCAGTCACGCAAAAAAGGAAAGAAAAAAAAAGCTAGAAGAACTGCTGTTTCCGATCAGCTGTTTTTGAAGGTCGATCAATGCATTCTCGCATTGCAGAAGTGAAGAATTGACACAATTTTGGGATAAAATGTCGACAACGTGCGAGTTTTTCGGTGTCCTGATCTGAACAACGCAAGTGTGACTTCGGTTTCGTTTCCGTTTTGGGTTCGTTCAGTGTTGTTTTGGAGGGATGTCCGTCGGGTTTAGAAATTATGATTTCTAAGCCTGTGCAGCAAATTCTCCACCCTGTACCACGAACAAAAATGCTAATAAACTACTGGACGTATAGTGGTAGCGCAATTAATGTACTCATACATGTAAAAATTGTGACTGTTCAGATTTCAGTAAAAAATCCATGCTGCAGAAATTAAAGATCCTCTTGAACAAGCGAGGTCAAAATCTGACAGCCTTGTTGCAACCTGAATCTTCAATTTCTACTGCCTGCAAAAGAGTAAAAAGAAAGAAAAAAACGTTTCGGAGGCAAAGTTATAAATGGGAAAAACACATGAATGTAGGAACACATCAATTTCGCCGCTACAATACACAAAATTGTCGCCACAAGACGCCGGAGCTTCATGAAAATGGCATTCGTCCACAAAATTCTCGTTTTGTGCATAGAAATTAAATTTTCGCACACAGCTCTGTCCACTAAGTAGACTCCCGCCGTGACGTGCATCGTGGAATCGGAGGTCCCCAAACTGGAAATTAAGTGGACTTTGAAACCAAACTCTGTTGCATCGCAGTGTTTGCTTTGCATCTCTCTTCAATTTTTCTCAAAGTTCAGGGATCAATGATGGATCTAACTTCGATATTCGCTCTTCGAAGGTTGTCATGATTGCTATGATTCTCCAGGACGAAGTACTTGACTGGAAGGTCTGATGAAGGGAGACCGTGCACTTCACAGGGCCAATGAACAACCCTGGATACCAACCAGGTAAATGTTTTAATTTATGAATATATATTTTAGATGATAAAACTTCAGTATACTGAAGTTTTATCATCTAAAATACAGGGTGATTCACCAAAAACACCAGTTTCAAATAAAGAGTTTTGGCCACAGTTCATTCCCGATAGCGAGGAAAGCCGCACGCACCAGACCCAAAGCACGGAGAAAGCACATTTTTGCGGGTCTGCTTCATCTGTTCATCGATGGTCAAGGGACGACAATCAGACGACTTTCCGCAAATTTTGGCCTAGTGCATTGGATTTTGATTTTTCTTTGCCAATCCAATTTTGATTTGGATTGGCAAAGGAAACAGAATTTACTATAAAATGCTGCATATCACCTCTGAAAAGTCAAACTGAGCTATCTTTCTTGAACTATTTCAAAAAAAAAAAGGAAAATTGACCTTTCCAACGAAAACCAAAGCGCAAAATTTATGAGGCTTTACCCAACAATGTGAATTCGGCATCTGCGAATTTTAATTTCTGCTGCACTCGATGTTCTTGTGTTTTCAATGTTGAGTGCCTTTGTTGCCCTTTCAAAACAGGAGCAAAGCTTGCGGTGAAATCACAGCATAGAAATGAAATGAAAATCTTATCTCTATACTGCGGTGAAATTCGCACATTTCTGCTCAGTGTGGGCATTAGAGTGGTTCATGTATGGTTCATTGCTTTTTTCGAGAGCTACTTGATGAGCCTGTTTCAAAGTTTGTTTCAACTCTTTAGCGTAACATATCATCATCCGTGTCTCCCAACCCATTGGTTGCTATTGGTTGAGTCATGGATTTGAACAATCAGTTTGGTGGGTTAAAATAAGGTTATCTAAATGGTTAAAACATGTTGCCATTAACAACATCAAAAGTGGATGGCTCTTGTGCTCAACCGCCGGAGGTCTGCAAATAGCAGCAATTCAAAAGACATGGTCATCTCAGGGGTATACCAAAATTCTACAGAGCTAGATACAATTTCACGCATTACACGAATATCATGACATGGTTTGCGGCCCTTGGTAGCATTTATTATTGATTGTGCCCAAGTTTTCCATACGACAGCCAGGATCCACATATTTTAGAAGATTCATGTTTGGCAGTGTGGGAAGATAAAGTGTTTCGCACGAGGTCCAATCGAAATGGCTGATTTCTATAGCCATCGGAAGAATGGGCTACGAAATTTCCTGGAGTAAATGTATCTTGGCATTAGATCCGCCTCATCTTTGCGGAATAACGCGAGAAAGTGTCCTGAATTTTTGGATGCTTGAAAGTGCTCTGAATTTGTGGTATGGCAATAGTGCCGTCGAAAATTGGTGCACTCTTGAACTCACCAATACGGTGTGAGAGACACAACGTTGAAAGTACACACATCACCAAAATACAGGGACAACATATTTGGCCGAGTTTTCACTGCCCTCAGCACACATGACATTCGAGCCGCTCCCTTTCTAACGGCGGTGACAACTTCTCCAGGTCTCAACTCGAAAACGTTTTTTAGACGATAGTTCCACATTGACTGGGTGCGCTTATTTCAATTCTGTATATGGATTTGGACATATCCCAAAAATACTGCGCTTTCCCAAAAAGTGAAAAAGAAAGCTTATTCAACCAAATCAAACAAACCTGACCAAGCCCGACCAAACCTGACATAACCCAGATTAACCTAACCTGACCTATCTATAACCTAACTTTTCCTAACCTCTTTTTTGTTTCAAACGTTTTCTCGTTTTTGGGGCTCGGGTCTTTTTCATTGCCAGCCTGCCTTTTCATTGCCGACCGGGGTCAATGTCAGTCTGCTTTTTCATTTCCAACCGGGGTCGTTGCCGGTCTGATTTCTCATTCATTGCCGACTGGGGTCATTGACAGTCTAATTTTTCATTGCTGACTGGGGTCATTGACAGTAAATTTTTCATTGCCGACCGGGGTCATTGCCAGTCTGCTTTCAACACCTTTCCTACATGTTCAAATTTCCGTTTGTCCAAATGAACAACAGACATGTCGTCCATTTGAAAATAGAAACAGGGAATGTTCAATGTTCCTTCATTCAAATTTTCAGCGAAACTTTAATTTCTGTTCAGAAGTCTTCGACCAATTTGTTGCTGCAATCTGGTTACCCTTTGAGCATAAGATCTACTCATGAGTCTTTCCGCAGGTTTCACAAATTGTCTTTTTCAATTAGATGGTTGCCAAATTTGAACTCATCACAGATTGGGTATCAAAATTTCTAAAAATGTTTGCTTTTACCCCCAAACTGAATTAGGGCGTTGCGCGGAAAATGTTATATCGCCTCCCCGAAGGAGGTATGGCCATGGATCAGTGGGATTTCTGACATTGATGGAATTTCTAGCGAATGCGAATGACCTTATTTGCCGCCAACTCGGCCACATTTCTCCCGATGCAACATCTCATTGACTTTTTTCTCGATTCAACAGATGACCCCCCAGAACCGTTCGGTCATGGGAACTATTGGCGAAGGCCGACTGACTCCGAGCTGGAGGAGATCGATCTCGGTCCACCTGCTCGCTCACGAAACTCGTCCCTGGTTTTCAAGGGAGGCGCTCAGAACGGCGGCAGCGGCAGCCCGGACGACAGAGATGCTGGAAATCCCGACGGTGTTCGTCTTCGTCGAGAAGTGGGATTGGTCAGCGGGGTCGCTTTGATCGCTGGGACAATGATTGGTTAGTGCTGCACCATGTACGAATATTGTTGCATTTTTCTCCGGAAATGTGTTCCCGGAAAATGTGTACCCGGAAAATGTGTACCCGGAAAATGTGTATCCGGAAAATGTGTACCCGGAAAATGTGTACCCGGAAAATGTGTACCCGGAAAATGTGTACCTACCCTCCTGAACTGCGCAAACATCGAATAGAGTCAACTCCTTGAAATTGCGTCAACCTCCTTGCGCAGAATCACCCGGAAAATGTGTATCCGGAAAATGTGTATCCGGAAAATGTGTATCCGGAAAATGTGTACCCGGAAAATGTGTACCCTCCTGATCTGCGCAAACATCGAATAGAGTCAACTCCTTGAAATTGCGTCAACCTCATTGCGCAGAATCACCCGGAAAATGTGTATCCGGAAAATGTGTTTCCGGAAAATGTGTATCCGGAAAATGTGTACCCGGAAAATGTGTACCCTCCTGAACTGCGCAAACATCGAATGGAGTCAACTCCTTGAAATTGCGTTTGCCTCATTGCGCAGAATCACCATTGTCCGCCCGAAGGATTGAATTGTGAAACTTTATCGGCGAACCATGATTACTTTTGGTTTTGGTACGGCGTTCCACAAAAGAAAGGTGCGGCATACCCCCACAAAAACAGAAAACATTTTGTTCGTCGTAAATTTGTAAATAGGTAAAATATAATGGTGTTCCTGACTTCTCCCCGGGGAAAGAGTTTTTGACGTTCATTCATTTTTATCAGAAAAAATGGCTTTACACGTTTTCGTTTTAGAACCTTTCTATATAGCTGACATGAACACCGAAATTGAGCAAGGAGGATGGAGATCCCCTTGCAAGAAAGGCGGGGAACCCCCTCTCCAAATTTGATGATAAAAAATATCACAAAGCAAGAAAAGGGTGCAACGTGGGTACTTTTAACGCTCATGCTAATATCAACATTAAAAAGCTTTGTCATTTTATCTCTTCGCCTGATTCCTTCTTCTATTCTCAATTACCAGGATCTGGAATATTTGTATCTCCTTCCGGCGCATTGAGATCTGGTTCAGTCGGTCTTTCCTTACTGATATGGCTGACGTCCGGAATTATTTCGCTGATGGGTTCGTTTGCTTTTGTCTGATTCGAGGCTTTTTTAGGTGTTTAATAAAAAATTGAATTCCTGACTCATTGACTCATATAGTGCTTGACTGGTGCACTTTCTTATAGGCAATTCCATGCGGCCCAATACAGTACTGCCTTGAAAATCTTGTTGCAGGCCGAAATTTCATCGAGGATCACATAAAAATATGAAACGTGACGTTTTTCGACCCCAAAATGACGTTGGTTGCTCAGGAGGGAAAATTATTTTGGTCCCAGAAAGAGTATGCTGTTTTTTAAAAGAACAGTTTTTGCATTGAAGGAAGAGATTCCGAAGGTTGATGCCGCGAAGTGGCAGGGGCAAACCTCCCTCGTATTATGTTGCCATTTGTAGTCTATCTGCTTTATTTTTGGGTTAAGAAGCTTGCTGCTCATATGTCCGAGCTATAAATCTTTCATTTGCGTTGACAGTGAGCTATCTCTTCACAAGATGCTCAGACGTTACAGGTGTCCTATTATGGGTTAATATTAATCCGGAAAGTGCGGGCTCAAAAATGAAGAAGAAAAAAATCTTTCAAATGTTGAATGCATTTTTTCTACCAAATGACAGGACGAATGGAGCAAGATAGTGTGTCCGCTGTGAGAAAATTGCATTGTTGCGTCATCATTCGCTGTTGCCTGCCGATAGAGCGGCGCTCACGTCAACAGTTCATCCATAACGTTTGAAGAAGACATGCGAGTGAATGGCGGACCGCGGTGCGATGCCCACAGAAAGTTGAATATTTCCTGAACAAACCCATCGATTTTGAAATGGTTGCGTATGGTGCAAACCTGAAAAATGAGCGCTTCTGCACATGTATAATGATCCCAACCTTTCGTCGGGTAAAACTCTTAAATCATTCGAGTAACAAAAGTGCTCAAGTTTCGATGTCATAAAATTCCGGGTTCCTGCCAGGTATTTTCAAAGATTGTCCAATTTTTTCCGTTGCAACATGGTTTCACCCTACGAAAGAGTTGTAGAGGAAACCTTCCAGTTTCCAAAAATACCAAAATCATTGAATTTGAACACCATTCGGCAATTTTATGGCCTGAGACAACGCGCCATGGATTTTTTGAGCGGGGAAGAGGCCGCGACGTCTCAGGCCAGAAAAATGCCGAATGGTGTTCAAATTCAATGATTTTGGTATTTTTGGAAACTGGAAGGTTTCCTCTACAACTCTTCCGCAGGTCGAAACCATGTTGCAACGGAAAAAATTGCACAATCTTTGAAAATACCTGGCAGGAACCCGAAATTTTATAACATCGAAACTTGAACACTTTTGTTCCCCGAATGGTTTAAGAGTTTTACCCGACGAAAGGTTGGGATCATTATACATGTTTGAAAGCGCGCATTTTTTAGCTTTGCACCATACGCAACCACATCAAAATCCGTCGCTTTGTTCAGGAAAAATGTAACTTTCTGTGGGCATCGCACCGCGGTACGCCATTCACTCGCATGTATTTCGCTTCTGTCCGCAGATGATACCCCCTTTAAACGCCGCATCCAGCAACACACAGTTTGGCAACACGAAGATCCCGGAGTTACTCCACTTCTTCCTTAAAGCGTTATGCAAATGATTAAAGTAATTTTTCTTTCAAATAAAAGAATCTTTTTATTTTAAATGAAAGTGCCTTTCAAACATCAAATATTTTCTCTCTCAAATGATGCAAGTGTTTTTTCTTCAAATGGCCAAAGGTGTTTTTCACTATGTTGAAATTGTCCTCCTTAGCGCAAATCAACGGCCCGATGTGGTGCATCACCATGTTTGTCACTGAAAGTCCTAATGCGTCATTATTCGATGCAAAATAAATACTTGCGGATCTTTCCAGCGATTTTTGGGCCATCCGGCAAATTGGGATGCTTGATATGTAATGATGACTCAAACGCGGTTGAGTGAAAGCATCGAAACTTTCAAAAGTGTCGTCCTGTCAGCAAGTTTTCATGACCTTTCAGCGCGAGACAATGAATGAATGAATTGTATTTGAGGGTTCCCCTTATTATGTAAAATAAGGGGAACCAGTGTGTATAAAAAAGCTTCCTCAGCAATGGGGTGCATTTATCGCAATCTTCGTTAAGCCCCTGTGGATGTCAAAAAACGAGCCTACATCACTCTCGTCCGACCCATTCTTGAGTATGCTTGCGGGGTTTGGGATTCCACCAAAGTTTCTGATGTTCAGGCCGTGGAAGCTGTACAGCGGCGTACTGCCCGGGTTATATCTGGAAAATTTGATAGATTTGTTAGTGTGTCTGCTCTTCTTCGGGACTTGGACCTGCCTACTCTGGCAAGTAGACGCCGAATGCGTCGCCTTCAAATTCTGAAGGATTTTCTAACTGGCCAAATTGATGCTCCTCTGCCGTCCAATTATGCTTTAAAACCTGTTCAGCGCCGAACGGACAACGGGTTGAGCCTGACACCGCCAGTTTGTAAAAAGATAGTTTTTGCGAATTCTTTTTTCCCCTCACTATCGCAGCTTGGAACTGTCTTCCATCGAGATCGCTCTTTATTCAGGAAACCCGTCCTCTTCTGTCCTCTCGCACCAGTCAATGATCTTGTTTTGTGAATTTGTCATGATCGTTTTTTTTAATTGATTTGACCTTTAGTTTTTAACTTGTCCTGATCATGCGTAAGCGTACTTATAGCGCCAATTCATTGCCGCTATTTTTGTCAAATAATAATAATAATAATAATAATAATAATAATTATTATACCAGATTACATGACAGGAAACATTCACACAAATGGAAATTACAGAACAATAGAATTTGACTTCGAAGAAGCGACAGGTTTTCGAAAAACAATAATCTTATCCAATGGCAGCGCACATCTCCAAATGCACCGCACAACGCTTTCTTTCCAAAATGCTTTCGCGGCAATGGGGAAATCTATTGCATCGTGATTGAAGAATCTGTATATATCCTGCATTTCGACACATTTCAATGACTTAGTACCTCAAAATAGGATTATAGATTAATCATAAACCAAACAATGAAATTTGCAAGTCAACCGCAGCGTCATTAGTTTTCAACAAAAACAAACAAGTGCGTGAACCCTGAGACATTTTGAGGTTAAGCTGCGATGGAATTTTCTTGATCCTCTATTCGACGCAACAAAGTTTCTGCGTCGAGACTGTAATCCACATTGTTTTACGCATGTGTTTGTTTTAAGCTCAAGTCTTAATCGGGTTGAGTGAAAACAAATAAAAATTGCTCAACGCTGCTTCTCTCTTTCGAAAAACGCTCTCAGCATAAGCCTTAACTTAAAATGAACGATGATGAAGATGGCCTGCGAATCAACCAACAATGGATTTTACAAGACAAAGTATTTGTTTGCACGGATGACGTCTTCCCTGTGACCTCTGTTATGTCACTATGTTTGTCCAAACCGGACGTTTGTTCTTGAAGTCCAGAATGTTTGCCCTAAACGGGTTTCGGGAGACCTGCTTCGAACATCCAGGGTGTTGTCTCAGAAAATTTCCGAGAGAAAAATTGAAGGAAATTGCAGACAATTTCAAAAGCGAGACTCTACTATCATATTTTCGCATTTATAACAATGTAAAATTCGAGCGAAGGATTCAGCTATAAAAGACCTTTTCAACGTTGAGAGTGTTTCCGTGTCAAGGTCCTTGGTATATTTGCTTTTTTGTCAATTTGTAGTGGCACAACGTTGAACCGTCAAACCGTCAAGATTTCATGAGCATCCTTTTATATATGAGTAAGTAGTCGTGTATGCGAACCTGCGCACCGCCGAAGAAAGAATTCATTTTTTCATTTAAACCACACAGGTTCCTTGTCCTTCATTGAACTCGGTCTTCTGGTACCCCGTTCCGGAGGTGACTACGTGTACTTCCTTCAGGCCTTTGGTCCTTTCATCGGCTTCCTCTACTCATGGGGCAGCATCATCCTCAGGCCAGCCTCAAACGCAATCATCTGCAGATCCTTCGCCGAGTATCTCGTCATGGGCTCGATTGCTTCGATGTCCTCAGAGGACCAAAACGCTGTCTCAAAGGTTCCGATCAAGCTTGTCGGCATTGCTGCAATTTGTGAGTCAATGAGGTTCGACTTCCTGGTATTTGCGCTTCCACCTTTGCATTGCAAAAATATGACGGCAAATTCGTACTCACCGAAAGTGGCAAAAGATCTCACTTTTATAACACCGGCAATTCCACTCTCATTTTTAATGGCAATTATTATGCCAAAAATAATGACAAATTTTAAAAAAAATCTCAAGATTGGAGGCAAGTTGCCTCGGGAGTTACTTTGTCAGAAAATTATAGGCGAAAAAAGTATTTATTATTGCGAAAGTACTGTGGCGGCGGAAATTATGTGTGCATACATGTGTTTCTCCCATTTAACAGATGCCTCCAAAACTTGTTATCTTTTTTATACTCTTATGCAGGCGGTAGAAATTAAAGCGTCAGAAACAAGACTTTCTAGGTGTCAGATTTTTACCTCGCTTGATGAAGAGGATCCTTATTTCGACAGAATGGATTTTTACTAAAATCTAACAGTCGCAATTTTTTCTGTGTGAGTACCTACATTAATTCCACCGCCGCTATTTCTCTTTTTGTGGGAAACTACGAATAAACTCTTACGTATAATTTGCTAATCATTTCCCCCAATGTTGTATTTATCTTGCCCATCAGGTTTGATTGCTGCGATCAACTGTTACAGTGTCAGAATGACTGCACGGGTTCAAGTGGTTTTCACGGTTGCCAAACTGTTGGCGATTGGAATCATCATCACTGTCGGAATAGTTAAACTGTGTCAAGGTAAGACGGCAGCAAATCCGAAGAGCTGTTTCGTGGTTTGAAGCTCTGGTACCTATGCAACGATGTGTTTTGTTTTCTAGCGAAAAAAAAAACAGCGACTGAAACTTTGTTTCATTTGAATCTGTGAACTGAAATTGCAACCCACTATGGACAGTGGGAGAAATATTAGTGTACCCTCCTACATGATTTTTCAATTTAATTGTTGCCTTCGTTATCCGTCACATTATAACAAAGGTTAAAAAAATGATAAACTTTTGTTTCTGTTGCAAAGTTACGTTTTTGCAAAGCTGCATTGCTTCCCCATTCGATTGAGTGTGTGGATGCTCCATTTGCGACGTGTTTCTACACGCTTTTCGTTGTAGCAGGAATTCTGGTTTCCCTCCAAGCATACTTGAGAGCATGCTCAGTTTATCTTGAGGTGGAACAAGGAGAAAGTGGTTGTGAACTGAGACGTTGAAAATACTATGAAAAAAAAACGCAAGGAATAAAATCGCGAAATCTGTGTTGGATGTGGGAAGCGCATTTCCACATGGACTCCCTCTCGGATATTAGATATACGTACGCCTTATTTGTGCACCAAAGATGGGCTGGCTGGGCATGTGCAAAAAGCTTCGTTCATTTGAGTTTTTCGCAGGATTCCGGTACCTATAATGTTCTTCCCTATTTCACGATCACAGTGTCAGTTAATTGTCTCTCTTTTAATTGTTATCATATATTGGAAATTTCACTTCCTGTGAGGAGTTCAATTTCCGGATTGATTTGCGCCGCGGCAAAAACTCTGCGTGGCAAATTGATTTGCGCCACGGCAAAAACTCTGCGGCGGAAATTAAACTCCTACTTGAAGTCCCCACGGTTCGTCTTTTTTCGAAACATGACGATGAAAGGTGAGCCGAAAACCGCAGTGTGGGTTAACACATTAGACTCACATGAGACCACATTATATGACACATGATTCATCGTTTGTTTTATATATCCTTACCATTGATCTCCACAATAAAAGAATTTGCAATCCATCACACTTCTTGTTTTTCCTAATTTTTCCGTTTAAGGTCAATTTGGTTATTTATCCACTGGTTTCGAAGGGTCTACAAATTCTGCCAGCATAATTGCCATGTCAGCGTATAGCACACTGTGGGCCTACGACGGCTGGTTAGTTAAAGAGTGGCCCATCCGCTTTGGGGGAAAGGGCCACTCTGATGGGCCCGATGATTCACAGGTTTCCGAAAAAATTTTCTCGGCCTACTTCTGCATATAGTTACGCCATTTTTATGTTTTCACAATTAATTTAGCATTGGAATTGTAAAAACAAGTTGAGATCGTGTCTAGTTTCAAGTGTGTCTTGAATTTGAATCAACTTGTCCAGAATCAAGATCAGATGTTCGCAAACATCCCACGCTTGCATGCCTTTTAACGTTGTTACAGGGCAATATGAATAAGGTTTCTATTGCCCTGGTTGTTAGTTAACTCCGTTAGAAGCTCAACTTATATCCCATCAAGCCAGTAGCAAAATTCAGCTCCGTCTGGCGATTTGATTCCAACAGGGCTTGATGCCAGTTCACGCCTTACACGAGTGTCATGATGTTTTGCGGCGCATGCTGTCATTGATTCTAAATGGCGCGTGAGTTAAGTATGAACTTCTATATTAGAAGACTTTTGATAAGGAATGTAAAGTTCCTCGTGCGACTGCGTAAATTTAAGTATTCACCGCAATCAACAGGTCTCAATTTGCTGCGGAAACCATTTTGTAACCTTTTCGTGGGTTTGGTTGTGACATAGATGAAGGAAATTCGATAAGCTGTTTTTTCTTTATTGCATTACATTTCTTGTGCTTTATACGTGTAATAAATCGCCAATAATCAAAACTGTGCAGCGATTGGGTGAGAAAGGAAAATGCGAAAACATTAAAAATTGATGAATGGACGCTTTTGCAAAATTACCAAAATCTCCCTTTGCTTATATGGTGCTGAGGGAATCTATTTTCTTCACTTTACATTCCAGGAACAATTTGAATTTCGCAACCGAGGAAGTCAAAAATCCCTCCAAGTAAGCCGAAAATCCATGAATTATTTTGCTTGCACATTGCTGCTTTTACATCCGTTTACTTCAGTGTTCCTTCTATCGCATGGATGGCACACAAATGTGTTGGTACACGACACCAATGCAATATACCTATCTCTGGCACACTAACAGTCTTATACTCATCAATAAATGATATCCATCAGAGACCCATGATTTAAATTTTAGTGACAGGGGAGTGGTTCAGCAGTTTTCAAAATTTTTGTGTTGAAAGAAAACAGGATTCTAAAGAGTTCGATTATTTCAATAAGCCGAACTTGCCGAACCGAGCAGAGTTATTCTTCTCACTTTGTTTGTGTTATCAGCTCTTCCACTGTGATTTTCCAGCTACTTGCTGCTTCTGCACCTGTCTAACTGTCTTTTTTCACACCTATTTCCAGAAACCTACCATTGGCTATAATGATAGCTGTTCCCTTGGTCACTCTCTGCTATATTTTGGTCAACGTGTCATACTTTACTGTTCTCTCCGTTTCTGAGATAGCCGGTTCTTCAGCAGTTGCCGTGGTTTGTATCTTCATGTGATTCAGACCACACTGGTATTCTCCTTGCATAACGAATAACATTCCTGTAACAGTGTTGTTGTTACATTTGAAGTTGACTTGTTTTTGCTCTATCACCCAAACGCGAAGGTTGGAAGTTGGGACACTTATTTTATGCAAACTCTCGAAATTAAAGTGCTAGATTGCAGCGAAGCTTTCCAGGAGGTATCAGATTTCGACCTCGGCTGTAAAAGAGAATTGTTAATTTCTGCAGGATGAATTTTGGTTCAAATCTGAACAGGCGTATTTTTACATGGATGAAAAAAGTAATTCCGTCGCCGCTGTGCATTTCCCCACTATCTATACGAACGACAAATTTAGTACCCTCCTTGGTTGAAAAAGTGTCCTCCCCTTGAAGGACGAAAGTGCCGAGTTGTGTTTACTGTTTCCCTTTTTCGAGATATCCTTCCTGCCCTCTTTTCGGGACAGTTTGAGCACCGCCTTCCTGGGTTACAGGCGTAAATTGTTCGATGTCCCTACCCCAGATCGGTGAAAATGATCCCGAAAAATTCGATCAGGAAAAGAATTGTTTTAGTTTTTGCTCGTTTTTGCCGACGAAGCTGCGAATGACACCCGTTTGTTGCTGATTTTTGTCCATGTTACTGCTATGTTGCAAAGGCTTAACATTCCCCCACTTGCTACAAGGCGGCGTGACCATCGATTGAAGCTGTTTAGTGAAATGCTCTCACATGAAATTGATGTTTCTCTTCCAATTGACTTTCAAATAAAACCATTGCAGAGGCGAACTGACAACGGTATGGCCGTAAGTATTCCATTTTGTAAGAGATCGATCCTTTCTGACTCTTTTTTTCCGCGTACTGCATTAGATTGGAATGGTCTTGCTCCCACTTCTAACCTAATCGTGAAAGCACTGAAAGCTAAGCATGCAGTAGCGCGCACCAGTCTTGTACCGTGACTTCTCTTTTTTTTAACCTTCTGATTGTGCCAGTATAAAATTGTATAAGTTATCACCATCATTTATTGTGCTGTGATTTGTGTTATATGATTTTATGTACTTGACTGGCCAGTGCCAATACATTTCGCCTGGCGACAAATTTGAAATAAATAAATAAATAAAATAAAATTTTTCAGCTCTTTGGTCAACGGACATTGGGGAGCTTTTTCTTCCTGATGACGGTTGGGGTGTGTTTATCCAGCTTCGGTTCCGCGAACGGAAGTCAGTTCTCTGCTGGAAGGTTAGTCACGGGATTTGAGGGATATGCAGGATGATTCTTAAATGTAGGACACAACTGGTAGGAATAAAACTTGGCTGGTGGCGAAATGTGCTCTGACCCCCATTCCAGAGATATGGGCACCCCCGAACCCCAAAAATGGGCCCTCTTTGGGTGCGTGTGGGGATTGATTTTTGCGTCGACAGCTCTCATTTTCGGCAAGTCTGACCCAAGCGAGGTAGACTGAACAGAAAACATTCAACCAAAAATCGATACAACGCCCTCCCTAATTAGGAGATATGTCCCCCAAAATCACCAAAAGGTGCCATTTTTGGTTGCCTCTGGTGGTTGGTTTTCATTTCTTCAATATGAATTCGCAGCTGCATAATTCTGGCTTCAGTTCTGAATTATGGGAAATGTATACAAGTCATATCTGATGGATGTTGCAACGAAGTGTCGCGATTTTTTTTTTGAATGAGGTCATTCAAAATTGACAATGCACTAAAATGATTCAATTGGAAAGCAAATCGTCTGGTGGTTGTCGTCCAATTCCGTTTGTTTGCCTCGCTGAGGTAGATTTATGTTTGACTCTTAATTTTCGATAAAATTGATGAATAACTTGTACACGATTTCTTTTAATCTGCAATTGCTTGTTGTTGCCATTTTGCAACAGAATAAATAAATAAATAAATAAATAATGGCAAAAATGGCTATATTTACAAGACATGTCACTTTATATTTTACCATTTTACCACTAATTTTACCCACTCCCATTACCTCGCATTTTGCCTATTTACCTCACTCCAATGAATGCGTTACAATAATGACATGTAATTTTCTTAATTTTTGTGCTAATGTTGCCATGAATGATGTGATTATGAAGTAACTTCGTTTTATGGTTAATCAATCAATCTCTTTGATTTGATTAATTTAACGCAAATACATAACACTAAGGTAAGAAAGACAAATTTAACGATTACTCATATCCAGCTGATGGCTAAATGTAAAACAAAACGATTTTGTGGACAAAGCACATAAACTATGAGGCTGATTATGCATCCTTTTTAATGAAGTGAGAAACTGAAAAGAGAGATTTCCCGTCTTCTGCAATGGTAAAGTGTGAAAGTCACTGGAAAAGCGAGTAACTTTGCAGCAACTATGTAGCAACTAGAGAGTTGATAAGTAAGAAACTTATACAGGTCGGTAAACACAATTGAATGAAAAAGATGTCGAAAATTCGGTAGAAAATTGAGAAAATTACATTGGATGTCGTAAATTGCTGTGAGTTAAACCTGTTTACTAAACAGGTACCAAGTTCGGTACAAATCAGTCAGCAGAATGCCCATGCTCCTCCGCGAGAGTTAGTTATCAGTTGGTAATCACAATCTGTCCTCTATTGCTCTTTCCCACAGATTGTGCTACGCAATTGCGAAGGAAGGTCATCTCATCGACGTCTTGTCATACGTGCACGTTAGTCGAAATACGCCTGTCATCGCAATTGTCAGCTCTGTAAGTTAGAAGCGGGACGAATCCGTTTAATAATTTTGTACAGATTGAAATGTGGTTTCTCCTTCGCCTGAAACTGCAGCCGCATTGGATCCGACCTAAAAAACTAGCGGCTCATTTTTTGGTGAGAGCAGCCAGAGTATATCTAAGAGAAAACGCAGGGATCACACAATTCATCTGGCTTCTTCTCGCTTGGGTCAGATTCCTGGTAATTCAATCCTCATCGCAGGAAGCAGTGAGATTCTTTCACTCACAACTCTCGGGATCAATTCCAGGCTCGTGACTGCGGTTTACCCCACACATCGGGTGGAGGATTTCATGGCGCACTGAAGGGTTTCACATGATGTCCACACATGTCGAACTGGACGAAGATTAATTGCTATAGTTTGACTAAATTAGGCCAGATTAGCGAAGGTCAAGATTGGTAAGGTTACGATAGATTTTTCTGGTTGTATGATAGGTTATGGTTGGAGTCAAGTCACTTCTGATAAATCAGACGGACAGTGTTAGCAAAGTTAGTCTGATCCAAATGCCATCGTTGTAGGATGACGACAGTGACGTCAAAGATTTATCCCTATATAGCTGGCTAATTGTTAGGCAATTTTTTTCACCATCTGTCAGAGGTTTAAACCATCACTAACCTTCCCGGGAAATGCAAAATGCCGTAGAATTCCTTTTCTTCGTCTGACCTCGTTTTCCCTCCTATTTTTTTCAGGCCCTCTTGTCAATCATCCTCATTCTACCAACAGAACTAGACACGTTGATAGATTTGTTTAGTTTCGTGGTCTGGATATTCTACGGACTGGCTATGGTGGCTGTGATCGTACTCAGGTTCACGATGAAAAATGCTCAGAGGTCATTTAAGGTGAGATGCAAGACATTTAACCAGGGACAGTTTAGTTGATACACGAATGTGAGGATATTGTAGGAGAAGTACAGAGTGGACCTTTTAAAAGAATTAAACCTCAATTTGTTTGTTGTTTTCCACCAAAGAAAGCTATACTGTCAGTGACGATGCAATCCTTACCTGGTTCGGCGCGCTGATGCTCTGGAAAAAGACCAGCGTTCCGCGGCACACTTTATTGCGAAAGATTACAGGTTATTCTTTAAACAATACTGTCCACCAACGCAATGTTGGCAGAACGATGAACAAAATCTGAGTCAAATAGTCAAAACTAAAAATTGTCAAACATTTTAAAAAACAAGGCAAAAAAGTGGCAACAAAAGAAGGGTCATGATCAGTCACAAGAGTTGTTGCAATGTGCGACGCCTAGAGATGGCCCTCAAAATTGGGGGATGTAGAGTAGAGGGAGGAGATTTCCAATCTCAGATGGTGCGGGGGAAGAAAGAATTAAAAACTCGATTGGTACTGCAAACCGGACCAGTGAGTGCAAGGCCATTATCTGTTCTACGCTGATGTGTAACAAATACCACTCAACAAGTTAATTCTGCGCTCTCGGCGTCGTTGTGACAAGGGGGTTAAATCAAGTTCCTTCAATAAACCGGAAACACTCACACCGCGTTCAATAGATCCTGTTATCATGCGAGCAGCCCTCCTTTGGATCATTTCCACCCTAGATGCGTCCGCACGAGTAACAGGATCCCACACCGTACAAGCATATTCCATGATAGGTAGGACAGAAGCTATAGGTATGCCTTAAGCTTGGCTCGACGGGAAGAGTAACGAATATTTCTTGATTTGAAGCCAAGAGCTTAACTAGCTTTATCGCAAGTGAAATTGATGTGATCCTTCCATGACAGATCGCTTGAAATCAAGACAGCCAAGTGCTTAAAAAGGGAGACATTTTCAAGTTGGTTGCCATTTGTGAAGTACTCGTATGTTGCGTCACACAATGTATTCATGCGGCGACGGGAAAAGGACATGGATTTCGTTTTAGCGGGGTTGACATGCATACCCCAGGCATCGCACCATGCGGAAACCCGATTGAGGTCAGACTGCAGCAACTCCGAGTCACCGCCAGTGTGTCTGATATCATGATTTCCCTCAAACTCGATCCCTTACTTGTCAAGGCTGGTAAGAGGATGTCTTTCCTCACAAAAATATTTTTAGGGGTTTTCCCAGATCCAAATTCCTGATCACTTTCCTCCTTATTTTCATGAAAGGCGGTCTCTCCACCAGTTTAATTGAGTCTTTTAATTGAGTTAATTGAGTCTGCCAAATTTCCATCTTGGATGACAATGCGTGCTAATCTCTTTTTATTTTTTGAATTTTAAATTTGTTTATTTTTCATTTTTCATTTTTGTTATTTTTATTTGATGATTTGATTTGATTGATGATTGACAAATGATTAATGATTGATTTGATTTGATTAATGACTTTCATTTGTTTGCTTTTTTGTTTTTATGTTTCTCTCTTTCGATCTCTCATTTTTCACCATTTTTATTTTTATATTTTGTTTTTGTTTTTATTTTATTTTTATTTTAACTTTATTTTTTATTTTTTCATCGTTTTTATATTTTCCATTTTCTTGCGGAAAACACCGATACGAGGGTATTTTGCTGACCAAATTTTAACTTTTTGCGTTTACAATATTTCCACGCACAGGTCTGGATCATTGCACCTTTGCTGGTTCTAATTGCGTCGATCTATCTTGTGATTGGTCCTCTGATTGATAATCCGCAGGTGGAACATTTTTACATCTGTGTTTACTTCCTCGTTGGTGCCATTGTCTATGTTCCATTTGTGCGATACAAGCTTGTTCTTCCAGGAATTGGTGAGTGGATTACAATTATTTTCAAATGGTTGTTTCCTTCCAGCCAGATTGTCGGCTCAGGCCGGGCCAACATTGTCAAACGTGGCTGATCTTTTTTGTATAGCGGTGGCGGAATTGATACACTCATACATGTAAAAATTGCGACCGTTCAGATTTCGGCAAAAACTCTATGCTACATAAATTGAAAATTCTCTTTTGTAGCCGAGGTTAAAGTCTGACACCTCCAGAAAGCTTTGTTGCAATCTGCGCCCTTTGCATGCGAATAAAAAGAAAGAAAAGTTTCGGAGGCAACAATTTAATGGGGAAAACACTGTAAACACTGTATGGGTACATTAATTCCGCCGCCACTCTACATTCATCAAGTTCTACTGAAAGATTGTCCAAGACTATGCGGTCGAGTGCAGACATCAGCCACCAACCATCATGGTTGTTGCATCTGACAATCTGACAGCTGGTGACGTCCAAAAATTGTTGAAATCGGCGTAGGTTGACAATACAGGGTGAGTCACCTCGAATGTTGGTTTTTTTCGATCGTAGTTTCCGCGAAAACGCCTGCACCTACAATTGTGCTGTACTGGAAGTTTTGGAGCCTGGTTCTCTTGCGCTTCGTTTGGTTCCATTGGGTTCTCCCAAATTGACACCCCTACATCCGTTTTGGAGAAGGGTAGTTAGGGTTGTTTCTATTCTGCGCATTATCTCCGGAACTGTGCTTTGGAGGTCCATGGTTTAAATTACAAAGTTGTTCATTCCCTTGATCTGAAAGCACTAGAAGTGATCCGACTCAAATCCATCCCTTGGCTTCCGTTTTAGGGGTGGTTTTATGCGGGAACGGGTAGAGAGGTTGGAGGGGCGGTTTTTCAGCAGGCATGCGTTCTTCGTGTCTCGGATAATGGGGCCTGAGACCTCAGTCTCTTTGCGATTCGGTGAAGCCACATTTTGGAGTGTCTGAAGGGGTGCAAGGGGTGGTTATGGAGATATCTCCGTTTTCGCGGAAATTGCGATCGCAAAAAACCAACATTCGAGGTGACTCACCCTGTGTTACAAGAATCCTTGTTAAAGGTTTTCCAGGGTGTAACCTATGTTGGAAAACTTCAGGAGAAAACCGACACTCGAAACGAGTGGTTTTTGTCCACCGATGTTCCACCCCGTCAGTAAAAGTCCAACCGAGATTCGAACCACCACTTCCCTCTTCCCTTTCCAACACTTGGCCCACTCTCCCATCCAGAAATCGCTTGCTCCGAGTACCTACCGTTTTTTGAATTTTTTGAATTTTAAGAATTATTTTAAGAATCCGTCCCCGGGAGAGTGTGCACATGACTTAGTCTGGCCAAACTTTCACGAACATTAAGCTCCCATTTTTCGCTTGTCAAGCCAGGGTCCAACAGGGAAGGTGGAGTCATGACAATGTTTTATTACTCCTTAGGTAAAATGACGCAGTTTCAGTTCGTGGGGCCCAAGTTTGACAAAAATTTGCTCTGCGACAAAAATGGGTTCGTTTGACGCGACAATGGTTGGAATCCTGGTCTGCGGGAGTTCCCACATTTCCATGGAATTGAAGACCAGTCAAAAACAAGAAAAAGTCTGTGGAGCTCAGTCCCTCTGGAATCGAACAAAAAAAAAAGAGAACTCGGGTGCCATTCATTTCAATGACACCATGCACCGAAAATCGCATTACATTCATGTAACGCGTGAAACTGCACAGTCTTATAGATGGATCCTGAGTTTGCCGCAATCCTTTGTATGTACAGGGTGTCCGAAAAGTCCCGCATCATATGAAACACAATTGAAGTACACTATCCGTACAAATTTTGATTTAATGGTCTTCTGTGTCGGTTTTCTTATTGGAACATTACATTATGTTGTCAATGTGTTGTCCCTCGACGTCAAAACGCAGATGGAAACGTTCTCTGTCGTTCCTGACAATGTCCGACACTATCGCTGGCGTGATAGCTCTTCACCAGTAGGCGACACAGATGTTTATCGTTGAACACTGTGACAACGTCTCTCTGTGACATCTCTTCTCTTCCACATAGCACAAATGGCTCCAATCGATCATAAATAGTCAGCATCTTTCACTTACGGAATTAAGAAAGACTAATAATGTGTAAACAAAGACGTAAACCCTATGATGCGGGACTTTTCGGACACCCTGTAGTTTGTCTTACTTTCGAAGATTTGTGACGGAGGAAATGTTACCATGAAACCAGGTGACGTTATTCGTGTCACTTGAAACGCTTGAATCCGACGTGAAACGACTCTGGAAATAATCCAGGTTCTGACGACTCCTTTCTTTTCATTTACCTTTTTTTCAGACAAAGCTACGGCATTCACGCAGAAGCTGTTCAACGTGTTGCCACCAGCGATTTAGTCGAGACAGGTCGGGACAAGTCTGGGCACGACAATTATCGTTGACATCACCCTGCTATTGGAGACAGCAACTTTAACTTTCCATGACAATAATTGACAAACCCACATTCAAGGGCCAACGTTTCTTCACTGTTGAGTTGTACTTTTCTTTGTTACTGTATATTTCATGGTCGTGTCAGGAATATTTTTTATAAATGAATTGTTTGCCCATTTCAATAAAGGATCAGATTGCGATACATAATTGGGCAATTAGAAGCAGGTTCTGCGGTGTTGAATTCTTTATTTGCTAAATTTCAACATGACAGTTTAAAAATGGACTCCTCATTCCACTTGTAGACATAAGCTAAGATTGCACCGAAGTGTGCTCTGAGTAAATTCAGAATTCTTTCAACAATGAAAAATCAGTCTAAAACTTCATTCTCGGCACAGAAATTATAGTTTTTCTATGCATTTAAATGGAAGAGTGTGAAGCATTCTCAAGAGTGTGGCTACGGCAGTGGCAGTGCCGCTGGCTTGTGGCAGAAGCCAGATGAGAGTTATGTGTAGAAAGGTTTTCCCAGAAGACTTCCTTCCACATCCTCTCTTTATTTGGTATGCAGCTCTTATTGGCTGTAAGGAGGGGTTTTTTATCTGGTGCTCACGGACCGGGTTTTCCCCCTACCTCCAGGGCCACGCTTTGACGATGGAACCACCCTGGTCTAGCTTTGGCTGGTTTAAATCAACAACAAAAAAAGAAGCATTCTCAGTTAAATCTTCAAATGGAACAAGGTGTACCCACAAACATGTTTTTTATTTAACTGTTGCCTCCGTTATCCAAGCAGAAATAAAAGTGCCACATCACAACAAAGGTTTAATAGGGAGAAACTTTTGTTTCTACTGCAAAGTTAAGTTTTTGCAAAGTTGCATTGTTGTCCCATTTGATTGCGTGTGTTGCAAACCCATTTGCTTTCCTATTTCTTATGCGGTCACATTATTCGTTGTGTTTCTCTACCTGTGTACAGTAGCGGCGGAATTAACGTGCCTCGTGCGTGTGTTTTTCCCATTTAACTGTTGCCTCCGAAACTTTTTTTTCTTTCTTTTTATTCTTATGCAGGCGGTAGAAATTAAAGCGTCAGATCGCAAAAAGGCTTTGTACGAGTGTCAGATTTTGACATCGCTTGTTTGAGAGGATCTTTAATTTCTGCAGCTTAGATTTTTCACGAAAATATGAACAGCCCAAATTTTTTTACTTGAATGAGAACAGTACGTTGCAAAAAACCTGTTACATACACAGGGGGAATGGGAGATGATGATTTCCTTTTGAAAAATACTTGTAACACATATTGGCTTAGATGGGACAACAACCAACCAAGAATCATTGGGTATGTGATCGACGTGATAATGTCAGCATAATGATTCTTGTTTGGTTTGTTGTCCCATCTAAGCCAATATGTGTTACAAGTATTTTTCAAAGGGAAATCACCTTCCATTACGTCTCCATATGTGTAACAAGTATTTTGCAAATGGAAATCATCATCTCCCATTCCCCCTGTATCTGTTACAGGTTTTTTGCAACGCACTGTACCTATATTTATTCCGCCGTCCACCATGCACCAATGATTGTTTCTCCATCCAAATATCCAAAGAAACTTTGATTTCTCTGCCTAATTGACAGTTTTCGATCTGGTTTTCATTGCTGCAGGAATGATGGTTTCTCTTAAGCACACTTGGAAGCATGCTCTGTTTCATCTTCAGGTGGTTCGTGTTAGGGCAGGCATACTTTTTTCCAACACCTCTAGTTCTTACACTTTTGATTGGATTGCCGCAGGTTCCATAGAACCGCACAGGAAATGTTTCGAGTGTGGCTCTCTTGTTGAAATTGCAGTGTGTTGCGAAACTCATTTTAGTTTCTCCCCGCAACATTTTTGTCTTCACTTAAAATCAAAGTTTTCCCGCCGAAACACCTTCGGAACACCTTTGGAACAAATTATTTAACACAGTTATCTGGAAGTGTTCTCTTCGGAACACATTTGGAACACGAAGTGTGTCTGATACAGAATTTTCCTGTCGTAGATTTGAAATACATGAGCGATATGGAACGCTCAATGTGCTCCAAATGGCATGCGAGTTCCAAATCTGTCACAGTAAAATGGTGTTCCAGAAAATATTTCATGTTCCAAGAATGTCACAGAAACGTACCGAAAGGAACACTGCCATTTGAGCCCGTGTTAAAAGTGTCCAAAGAGGAACATCTATTTAGAGTGTGCAACGGTGTTTGCCGACTCACCACCAGCTATCAATCACAATGTGCAGGAGGCCTGTCAGTTGCGATCCCCTGAAATACCCGTGGAATTTCGTCAATTAAGCAAGGCGATTTCTTTTTCCGACGTTAGTCCCTCTACCTTCAACTTCAACAATTGACCTTTAACCCTTGACGTTCCCTGTGATCTTGTTAATTTTCAATTGCACGTTTTCCCCTTTGCATGTTCACAAAAATGCTTTTTTATCTCACTGCGGATCATTCATTGTTGTTATGTTTCGTGAATATTAGGTAAATATAGATAGTTAGTGGTTCAATCTAACAAGCCTATTTCATTCAAATCAATTCACGGCAACACTGTTTGCGATGCAATTCATTGATATTGGCCTCTTGGGCGATTATAGGGGCGTTCCCATGAACCACAACTCAAGCAGCAACTGGTTTCATGTCAAGCAAATCTTTGAAATCACAAAAGAAGTTTTCTCCTGCAATTTTCAGAGGTGCCGCTGCACAGATCACTTTGCGAAATGAAAATTGCAGCTTCTGAATTGGGAAATTTGCACCTGAAGTTTTCAGAGGTGCCGCTACACACATCATTTTGCGGAATGAAAATTGCAGCTTCTGAATTTGGGAAATTTGCGCCTGCAGTTTTCAGAGGTGCCGCTACACACATCATTTTGCGGAATGAAAATTGCAGCTCATGAATTTGGGAAATTTGCGCCTGCAGTTTTCAGAGGTGCCGCTACACACATCATTTTGCGGAATGAAAATTGCAGCTTCTGAATTTGGGAAATTTGCGCCTGCAGTTTTCAGAGGTGCCGCTACACACATCATTTTGCGGAATGAAAATTGCAGCTTCTGAATTTGGGAAATTTGCGCCTGCAGTTTTCAGAGGTGCCGCTACACACATCATTTTGCGGAATGAAAATTGCAGCTTCTGGATTTGGGAAATTTGCGCCTGCAGTTTTCAGAGGTGCCGCTACACACATCACTTTGCAGAATGCAAATTGCAGCTTCTGAATTTGGGAAATTTGCGCCTGCAGTTTTCAGAGGTGCCGCTACACACATCATTTTGCGGAATGAAAATTGCAGCTTCTGAATTTGGGAAATTTGCGCCTGCAGTTTTCAGAGGTGCCGCTACACACATCACTTTGCGGAATGCAAATTGCAGCTTCTGAATTTGGGAAATTTGCGCCAGCAGTTTTCAGAGGTGCCGATACATACATCATTTTGCGGAATGAAAATTGCAGCTTCTGAATTTGGGAAATTTGCGCCTGCAATTTTCAGGGGTGCCGCTCCACACATCATTTTGAGGAATGAAAATTTCAGCTTCTGAATTTGGGAAATTTGCGCCTGCAGTTTTCAGAGGTGCCGCTACACATATAATTTTGCGGAATGAAAATTGCAGCGTCTGAATTTGGGAAATTTGCGCCTGCAGTTTTCAGAGGTGCTGCTACACACATCATTTTGCGGAATGAAAATTGCAGCTTCTGAATTTGGGAAATTTGCGCCTGCAGTTTTCAGAGGTGCCTCTACACACATCACTTTGCGGAATGCAAATTGCAGCTTCTGAATTTGGGAAATTTGCGCCTGCAGTTTTCAGAGGTGCCGCTACACACTTCATTTTGCGGAATGAAAATTGCAGCTTCTGAATTTGGGAAATTTGCGCCTGCAGTTTTCAGAAGTGCCGCTCACACATCATTTTGCGGAATGCAAATTGCAGCTTCTGAATTTGGGAAATTTGCGCCAGCAGTTTTCAGAGGTGCCGATACAAAAACGTACATCATTTTGCGGAATGAAAATTGCAGCTTCTGAATTTGGGAAATTTGCGCCTGCAGTTTTCAGATGTGCCGCTACACACATCATTTTGCGGAATGAAAATTGCAGCTTCTGAATTTGGGAAATTTGCGCCTGCAGTTTTCAGAGGTGCCTCTACACACATCACTTTGCGGAATGCAAATTGCAGCTTCTGAATTTGGGAAATTTGCGCCTGCAGTTTTCAGAGGTGCCGCTACACACTTCATTTTGCGGAATGAAAATTGCAGCTTCTGAATTTGGGAAATTTGCGCCTGCAGTTTTCAGAAGTGCCGCTCACACATCATTTTGCGGAATGCAAATTGCAGCTTCTGAATTTGGGAAATTTGCGCCAGCAGTTTTCAGAGGTGCCGATACAAAAACGTACATCATTTTGCGGAATGAAAATTGCAGCTTCTGAATTTGGGAAATTTGCGCCTGCAGTTTTCAGAGGTGCCGCTACACACTTCATTTTGCTGAATGAAAATTGCAGCTTCTGAATTTGGGAAATTTGCGCCTGCAGTTTTCAGAAGTGCCGCTCACACATCATTTTGCGGAATGCAAATTGCAGCTTCTGAATTTGGGAAATTTGCGCCTGCAGTTTTCAGAGGTGCCGCTACACACTTCATTTTGCGGAATGAAAATTGCAGCTTCTGAATTTGGGAAATATGCGCCTGCAGTTTTCAGAAGTACCGTTACACACAAAATGCGCAAAGGAGAAAATTCGAGCATTGAGCATTGACCACTGTTGCAAGTGACAACCACATTTTGACGGACTATCTAAACAAAAGCTTGGTGCAAAAAAACCTTTCCATTCTGACACGGCTTTACTCTTATCGACACATTGATGTCTGGACTGGATAATTTCAAACGAAAAAGCTGTAAATAAGAATTAAAAACGACTGTTCGTTCAAAGTAAAGTGGTATTTTTATAATGTCCATTTTCCAGTTTAAATATTTTTTAAAAATCTTAGATAAGCGATCTACCAACTACAAGACTAGGCAAATGGGTTTGCGAGGGTATGGATGGGTCGATCATGAAGGAAAAGCTGGTGTTTATGGATTTATGAATAATGAAAATGTTTGTCACCGGAAAGATAACATCAACGCTCCACAAACCCCACGTTTCTAAATTAATTTAAACAAATGGTTCAATTTTTTCAGTCGACCAATAATCAGTCGAAACCCTCCCCCAAGGAGGAAGTTAAACCAATCGAAAACCCCAACAAAGATGTACGAAATTTATAAAAATCCAAAACATTAAAAACCAAAATGGTAATGGTATATCAATGCAACTGACGCAGTAGGGTAATACACTCTAAACACTTCGAAAATACACTCTAAACACGAAGTTCAGGTTGGAACACCATATTTTAACATGGGCTAAGATAGGAAGTGCTCTTTTAAGAACATTAATGGAACACTTGGTGTGTTCTTGGAACACACTGAGTGTGCGATTTGGTACACTTAAGGTGTTTCAAATCGCTTATGTGTTCCAAATCTGTGACAAAATTGTCGCAGATAGGGAACACTCAGTGTGTACCAAGAGCACACCACGTGTTCCATTAATGATCTTAAAAGAACACTTCCTATCTTAGCCCATGATTGTTCCAAACTGAACTTCGTGTTTAGCGTAGGCCAACATATACGAAGCAATAAAAAACGTGTTCTGCATTAAAAAAATGATGGGCGGTATAAAATCATGATTAATGGTGAGTGGCAAAAAAGTTGGAAAGGAAACAGCAAAGCTAATAAGTTCCATTCAGCAACAGAAGGAATGAGAATGCATCGACAAAATTGGTAAAAATCAGAAAAAAAAACAAAAATGAGGAAACAGAAACTGTAATCCAAGCAGCAGTGAAATGCTCCACCGCAAAGGCAAAATAACGGACTTGAAAATGTACGCTCGTAGAAGGGTAGCCCAAAAGTCTTTGGACACAGGAAAAATGAAAAATTGTTGTTTTACCACATTTGGTGATCGAATACTTTTTCTAGCTCTAACCACGTCTCTCAACACTTTAATCGGAACAACATGTGCACATTTTGGGATGTCCAAAATCTTTGGCCAAAGCAAAAAATAAAATTTTCTGCTTTTGTCATGTTTTGTTATTTGTGACTTTTTCGAGCTCCCACCACAAATGTCACCACTTTATTCCGTACTAAAATTTCCGATAAAAGTTTTAACATCCGTGGTTGGAGCTAGAAAAAGTTTCAGATCACAAAATAAGATAAAAATAGCAAATTTACATTTTTCCCTGTGGCCAAAGACTTTTGGGCTATCCTGTATAACCGGGCATTACGAAAGCATTAAGGATCATGGCGGCAGAAATAAAAGGTGCTCCACATCTCAACCATTTGACAAAAAACGATAAAAATCTGGGTTAAAACCTAGAAAGAAGACGAATTTATGAACACAATAAAAAAGGTTCCAGAGATAACATATGAGAACAGCACCAAAAATTGGTCAAGCCGCAGAAAGACAGAATTTAGGATTAAGCTTAGTTCAAATAAAAATCACACGTCCTCCAAGTTTGACGGCTGAAGAAAAACCCTTCGTCTTCTCTACCTGCAACGACGTATGGTGTCTAGAGGTAGCATAGTGTTTCGGGCTCCGGTGGAGTCACACCCAGAAGAACTTGGCACCAGACTGTGACCTTTTCTGAAACAAAATAAGAAAAACAGCGAAAAATTGATGGTTTGTTAGCGAGCATCTTCGGAAACAATTCAGCAAAAATCACTTAAAATATCCCGAACCAATATGTGTTTGAAACCGCCCCAATGGGGGATGTAAGATTACATTTGGTGACACAATTGTCACGTTTGGTGTGGCTGATTTTTTGACACTTTTGGAACAGCGTACTGACGCCCTTCTTGGGCAAAAAACCAAGCGACAAATTTCGCCCGATAAAACAAATCCTGTAATGTTTTCGTCATCAGATTTTTTCACAACACTCCAAAGAAAGTAATAACAGTTCCAAATGCCTGTCAGCAGGTGGAGTACGCCAAGTTCGCAGGGACGTGATTTGCGATTTTCTGTCGCTATTTTCTGAAAAATAAAGCTAACCAAACAGAAACATACCCCTACCCTCACCGCATCTTCTCATGATGTCAACCTATTGCATGGCGTCCGACATTATTGCTTGCTATCGACCCACGCCTTTGTGTATCCCATCATAACAATACAACGCTCGTGAACTGGCTTGCTCCACATGTACTCGCACAGGTGTATCCCAAGAAATTATCCAGCATGTTGCGCATAATGATGTTCAATTTGCACCGAGAAAACTGGTGGCATTGAACATTTTTCACCACGTTTTTAAAAAAAATAAGGCCAAGACAATTTCAAATGAAATATCTCTACATGGGCTGACAGGTTTCGGCATGCCACAACTCCTGGCGGCGGTTGAACATTAGTGAAGCAGGTGTTCGGTTACTTTTGCCACACCCTGTATACATCCAATTACTGGAAATTTTTTATCGAAGAATGGAAGGAGGAAGTTTGAAAAAAACCGAAAGGTGCGACATAAGAAAGGTGCATGATCTGTGGCGACAAAAGAATGAGCCACAAAACTGCCCAAAAACATCCGGATGGGAATGTTTGAATTAAATCGTGCCCAAAAACCACCACGTACCTATGCGGCCCGCCAAAATTCTTCTTACGGAAATTTCAAAGGTCTGGTTGCCACAAGGGTTATCCAATTTCAACATGGCTATTAGTGCTCTTGCACACCTTACACACGATCCATAACTCACCCATTCCTTTCCAAACAATTCCATAGTGAACAAACGGCACGTAGACGATGAGTCCAGCAAAAATGAACAACGAAGCGTAAAGGTATTCGATCTGGGGTTTCTCAAGAATTGGCGCAACTATCAGATATATCGAAACGAGAAGAACGATTAGAGGAACAACGATTGGCACCTGCGAGAAAGAAGAAGAAACACAAAGGATTGGATAGAATCATGTGTTCCCTTGGATTTCCTTGGCAGTGCCGACGAAATCGACCTCTGGGAAAATAATCACTTCTCTCGAAGTTCTCGAGCGTTGTGATAAAATCGACCCCGTGGGAAAATTTTGTTCTCCCAGGACTTCATTAGGGCGAACCAGACAGAACCGAACCCTGAAACATGTTCTCCTGCAGAACATGAACCTCTGGGGATATCTTCAGGTCCCTCAGAATTTCTGGGACGGACCATGACGAAATCGACCAATGGGAAATTTTTTGTTTGCCCAAGTATAGAGAGAACCCGACTTTATCGTACAACCCGAGGAAAACCTCGTTTCCACAGGACTTCAAGGGCGGATAAACTTCATTTTGCAGAACGAACGACTGCGCCTGATTTTGTGGCGAGCTGACGACCACGGACTACACTTAAAACTGGATGAGTTGAAACAGTCGGATACATCCCCCATTGTCACCCCTGGCAGACGGCCTGTCAGATTGGATAGATTTGTGTTTCGAATTTTTTAATTTCTACGCACAACGTCATGCTCAGTTTCTATGTTTCTATTGTCGCAAAGGATTGCAGACATCATTACTGGGAACTCGTAATTGCTAACCTTGTATGGCCTTGGAGTATCTTTCTTGGTGAATCTCATCACCAGCAGAGCCAGCATTGCACCACCGTAGAAGATCCAGGCCGTGAAACTGAAGAAATCAATCAGACTTGCTATCGTGCCGGACGCAATCATTAGGGCCGCGATGACAGCCTGCCAGGGAAAAGACCTGTTAGTAAATGCTTCCTGGATGGGCGAGGAGGAATGTATGCAGCTTCTCTTGAGGAAGTGTTTGGTGTTAAATAAATTGATGCTTCAATGAAACCGTTTGATGCCTTTGAATAACTTTTTGAGAACCTCTTTTCGAGAAACTATTGAGTGCCCTTCGATAACTTTTGAGCACATTTCGAGTGTATAGCTTATGGGTTTCCGTTTTGTGTTTCTTTAGACTGCCTTAGAAAAACTCCCACAACCTGTATCGAGTGCCTTTAAATGTTTATCAACGTTTTATTTGGCATTACAGAGAATGACATCTTATGACGTAAGAATTATACGTCAAACGTATGACGTACGTGAAACATGTGTCGTACGTCAAACATTTATCATTCTTTTGCATGACGTGTGTAATTAACGTGTGACGGGAATTTCTCCGCTGTATGAAGTCTTCTCTTTAGGTTGGTACAGTGAGGAGTCATGGCCTCATCTTATAGGCCATTTTGCGGTGCTATACGCATGGATAATGTCTGTATAGTGACATGGCACTCATGTCCAAAATCTGATGCTTGTGACTCTGGTTGGCATTGGGTCATTTCACCATGTTTTTTCGTTTCTATTTTGCTTTGTTCTCTACCGATTTAATCTGCTAACGATTTTGGAACTGAATGCATTTGTTTCGGTACGCATTTGGCATCAACTGACCATCCAACTTTCGTCTTTTCGAGAGGTATAAAAACTTGGTAGCATAGCTACTTTATTATAGCTACTGAAGTGTAAACTAGCTCGCATATGGTAAATATTTACCCCTTTACGATCTTCTAGCGCAGTAGGAACTTATTTTTTACCTCATACCAATAGACAAGCACAATAGTATTAATCCCTGTATTTGGTTTTGGACACGGATCATTTCGCCTGATTTATGATATATTGCGCCAACTGACACACGATTTTCATTGCAGTTTGCGCGTTATTGCGTAAAGCAGGTGATTTACAGATCATTATTACCCCTCGCCATCATCTTACAATCACATAACGTATATTTGAAGGCAATTCCGAATGAACATGGCCTATTTGAATCACCCTTAGGTTTTGGTTCTGGGGTGTAGATTTTACACCCTTTGCGATTTTGGACTTGGACCATTCGCGATACCTTCTGGGCTTTGTAACTGGCAGTTAACCTTTTTCGCAGGGGGCATGACCCCATGTGCAACAACTCCCAACTTCCTGGTCAGCTTCGCTCACTCTAATTTATTTATTGACAGCTGTTTTAATGAAGGGTATTAAAAATTTAACCTTTTGATCAGGGCAAAGGAGGTGAAAAAAGCCACTTAAACGGAGCGGTACACCCATATACCAGATGGTCAAGTTGTTTCACCACAGCTGCCATCTCGTGAATCGATAGCGGTCGTCGTTGTTGTGTGGAGCCATTTCTGTGGCAGCCGAGTAACTACGTATACAATGATGAAATCGACGGCCATCTGCCTTCTGCAAACTTGAAATTGCTGCCATCTCTGGCTTTCAATCAGAGGTTTGCCCTTGCCATGAATTGCCCTACTCTTGGCACGAAGGAGTACCGCCCTGCTCAGAATTAAATGTCATTAGTTGAATTTTTGTCATAAGAGTTCACAGAAGTTTTCGTTTATAATGCGGCATCATGTAATTTACATCCTCGAACCTTCAATTCTCACAGACTAGTTTCAGGAATGTACCGACAATTGACTTACATGAAATAGCAGGGCTGGAACAGGAGTGTACCGGCGAACGTGAATGAATGACAGAATATCAACAAGGTGACCCTCGCGACCTGCAACATAACATAACCTGATAGAGGGGAAGAAAAGCAGAGGAGAGTCTCGATGAAGAATCAACCTTTGACCTCTGAGATTGGTGGTTTTAAAAAATGGATTGTCTGAATTATTGATATTGGAAAGAGTGCGGAATGGACTTGGAAAAACGTTGTTCTGAGAAAAGTTTCCAGAGACCAGCGTTTCTGTATTGTATTCAAAATTTCCATGATCGCTTGCGGATCAATGTCTGCAACCAAATTAAAATAAAAGAATGCGGCCATTAGTTGGACACTTTCTTTCAACCTGCAAAAAGGATCCCATGAGGAGAAGGCCTACTCCAGGGGGAATATGAAAAGATATAACGAAAAGAATCATTACCTTCCAGCAGCAAAAACCGTTCCATTCGCCGATCCAAATGTTGAGACTGTAACGGAAAGTGGCATCAGCCAGGCCATGACGCCCAAAACTCTGTGACCGAATGTCTGAAAGAAGAAATAAAATAAAATCGAGTTCAGCTAACCAACACAATTGCCTGCACATCTGAGGCGCTATTTAGAAGCAATGCCAACATGTGCACGCCGCAAAACAGCATGACACTCGTGCAAGGCGTGAAACGGCATCAAGCCATGTTGAAATTGGATGGCCTCTTTATTTGCCAGGCCTTTGAAATTTCTCACGCAATATTAGCCCGTTACCAAATGAATGCCGCATTGTCGTCAAAAGGTGAAAAAAGTTGAAAAAAATTGAATGCCCGAAAAATCGCCCATTTGACGGGAAAGAAGAGCGCAGTTTTCATATTTTCCTGTTCTCGACGATGAAAACGGTCCTGCCTGATACCAAATTTCATTTCCAAATTTGCAGAGGTCTGGAAGCGCCCAATGTGTGGCAGTCTCAGTTAGTGAATGAGATAAGGTGATTAATTTACATACGACATATGTTGCTTGAGTTTACCATTGCAACAGCTTCCGAAGACATCATCTCAACGGGAGACATCACAGCCAAATAGGATACGTTGACCAGGACATAGCAGAGAGTGACCAGTGGTATCGCAATCATGATTGATCGAGGTAGGTTTCTATAAAGAGAACAAAAATGGTTAAGTATCAATTGAGAAGACTAATTTAAAATAAATAGGTATTTGCACCATGAAAAATCAGTCCATGGTTGTGCATAACTGTTTTCCGCGTGGATTGGCACAAATTAGTCGTCCATTATAAGTGTGCCGAACACGCGAAGGCTAAATGTTTCGTCCGTGGCTGGAGTCATCAGTTGTTGAGCATTGCTACCTCACCAATTTCAGCCATAAACAAGCACAAAGAACTCACCAGCATTCCACGGATATGCAGTGTAATGTTGGAGGGTCTTTGTGCTTGTTTGTGGCTGAGGTATTGATGAGGAAGCAGTGGTCATTAACTGATGGGTCCAGCCACTGCTGCCGCGGCCGAATCCTCAGCCTCTGTGTGTTCGGCACTCTGTTGTAACATCAGCCTGGAGGGGCAGTCCGTTTTGCCATCTATAAACAGCCGTGCATGTTAAAAATAGGTTGCATGCGCTGTCCCCCGCCAATCAGGAGACGCCACGTCATCGATGACGTCATCGATGACGTCATATCCGGGTTGCATACTTTCAGGGGCAGATTTACATCCGGGTTGCATGACTTTCAGGGGCAAATGAGTCATCGATGACGTCATCCTCATGATCGTACATCCGGGTCATGACCTTGAACATCCGGGTCACATCCGGGTCACATCCGGGTCACATCCGGGTTCACATCCTGGTCACATCCGGGTTCACATCCGGGTTCACATCCGGGTCACATCCGGGTTCACATCCGGGTCACATCCGGGTTCACATCCGGGTCAATGACCTTCAACATCCGGGCGGAGATATGGGGACGACCTTCAACATCCTGGTAAAAACATGTCTCAACATGTTCCCGTTGAAACAGCGCTCTGGGGAAATCCCCGTCCACATCGCCGCGCCCTTCCCGCGCTTGGCACCCCACCCCGCCCGCCGCGGTGGCATGCGCCTCTACGCAGGGCTGCAAGAACTGACCAATCGCAGCTCAGGAAAAGAGAGTCATCCCCGACCAATCACAGCGCAGGAAAGTTAGCCTTTCCGCAGGTCTGCACGGCATCGGTGAAGAACTGACCAATCACAGCTCAGTAAAAGAGAGTCATCCCCGACCAATCACAGCGCAGGAAAAAAAGAGAAAGATATCCCCGACCAATCACAGCGCAGGAAAGTTAACCTCTCCGCAGGTCTGCACTGCATCGGCGAAGAACCGACCAATCACAGCGCAGGAAAGTTAGCCTCGTCCAACTCACTACCGTCAGGTGCTGCCACCCGGCCCGAAACGGCGAAATCTCGAACTAATCCCATGCAAGTTTAGACGTGTTGCGAAAAGGATGTAACAGCTCTGGAGGCGCCTATATGGCTGCTGAACAGAACCCGTCCCCGCGAACCGGTTTGCCTGGTTGTAGGGTAGGGGTCCGCCATTCCGCCTCCTAGGATCCTGATTTTCGTTCTGAGCTCCGTTCCAAGAGGGGTGAATGACCCCGCATTGCGCCTCTCCTGTGGGGCCCTCTCCACTCAACATTGGGTCGTTTATAGCCATCACAATGGGCCTTTGACTGAAGTATGGGCGCAAAAATATGGAGGCGCAAACAAATATGGTGATAAAAAATGCATGCATTCCCCAGGGGCAAAGCCCCTCATCCCATCCCCAGGGGGCAAAGCCCCTTATCCCATCCCCGGGGGCAGAGCCCCTTATCCCATCCCTAGGGGGCAGAGCCCCCTAGCCCATCCCCACACCTCTCCTCAGAAAGGTGTGGGGTGCAAACT